>CANNZV010001129.1:214906-394900 GCA_947561585.1 Caprella mutica | reverse complement strand
GCTTACAGCACTCTTGAAAGGTTAAAATTTTGTGTCTGTGTTACCTTGATCTTGTATCTGTGATACCCTAAGCTTGTATCTTTGCTACCTAAGTCTTGGGCGTAAAAGCTTATAGTGAGGCAAAGAAGCTTATGGTGAGGCATAGAAGCTTATGGAAGGTCATAAAAGCTTTTGGTGAGACATAGAAGCATATGGTAGGGTATATTAGCTTAAGGTGGGTCAGAGAAGCGTATGGTAGGGTATATTAGCTTAAGGTGGGTCATATAAACCTATGGTAGGGTATATATGGTGGAGCATAATAAGCTTATGGTGAGGTATAGCTTATGCTTATGGTAGGGCATACAAGCTTATAATGGGTCATTATAAGTTTAAGGTGGTGCACAGAAGCTTATGATGGGTCAAAGAACCTAATACTAGGGTATAAAAGCTTATGGCGAGGTTTAACAAGCTTATGGTGGGGCATAGAAGCTTATGATGGGTCATGAAGCTTATGTTAGGGTATATAAGCTTATGGTGAGGCATAGAAGCTTATGGAAGGTCATAAAAGCTTTTGGTGAGACATAGAAGCATATGGTAGGGTATATTAGCTTAAGGTGGGTCAGAGAAGCGTATGGTAGGGTATATTAGCTTAAGGTGGGTCAGAGAAGCTTATGGAAGGTCATACAAGCTTTTGGTGAGACATAGAAGCATATGGTAGGGTATATTAGCTTAAGGTGGGTCAGAGAAGCGTATGGTAGGGTATATTAGTTTATGGTGGGTCATATAAACCTATGGTAGGGTATATATGGTGGAGCATAATAAGCTTATGGTGAGGTATAGCTTATGCTTATGGTAGGGCATACAAGCTTATAATGGGTCATTATAAGTTTAAGGTGGTGCACAGAAGCTTATGATGGGTCAAAGAACCTAATACTAGGGTATAAAAGCTTATGGCGAGGTTTAACAAGCTTATGGTGGGGCATAGAAGCTTATGATGGGTCATGAAGCTTATGTTAGGGTATATAAGCTTATGGTGGGGTATAGAAGCTTATGATGTGTTATAGAAGAATATGGTGTGGCATAATAAGCTTATGGTGGGGCATAATAAGCTTATGGTGGGGCATAGAAGCTTATGGTAGTGTATTAGAAGATTAAGAAAGTGTCCTTTTTAACCTACAGGGTACATCATAATTTACTATCTGAGAAGTACATCTTTACTTATAAGTTAAATTAAGGGGTCAACCCACTCTTAAAAAGACTTTTTTATTTTTGGACCAATCGTTTTGCAGTTTGTATGATATATGTAACTTCGCAAAAAAAAACACATTTTATTCGTGTATCTTTTTCGATTTTGGCTTTAGTTTTCGAAAAAAAAAAAGATTTTTTTTTATAAATTTCAAAAGACAAGAAGTGTATGAGTGTATATGCTAGAATAAGAACTAACACAGTTTTGGTATTCTTGGAACATTTCGAACGAATCTAAAGAGGGGTTTTTCAAATTTCGATCCTGTTTTTATTTATTAGCATTTTTTATTGAATAACTAAAAATTTCAAAAAAAATCCAAAATTTTCGATTTTGAACTGCGATAAAAAGAGAACGAGAAATAAATTTGAAAAAAGCTCTCATAGGTTTGTTAGAAATGTTCTAAGGATTCTAAAACTGTCTTTGTTTTTCTTGTAGCTTGAAAATTCATTGACTTCTCGTCTTTTTTAGTTTGAAAAGACACAATTTACAGGAGACTCAAAAACATGAAGTAATAAAGTAAATGTCAATTTTATCACTATGGATGAATTTTGAATGCTGTTTTTATATTATTCTGTGATCTATATGGGATATAAAAGCTTAGTTTTTATAGTTTACATGTAAATTACCCATAATACCGTCATAAATTCCATAAATGCCATAAATATAAAAATGTCATAAGAAGGACCATATCACTTTTGAAAGAGCTTTTTTATTTTTGAAACGATAGTTCTGAAAATTCTACAGAATATGTAACCTTGCAAAATAAACACATTTTATTCGTTTAACTTTTTCGATTTTGGATTTAGTTGTAGTTTTTAAAATTTAAAAATGTAGTTCTTAAATATATATATTTCTTTTTTACAAATTTCGAAGGACGAGAAGTGTATGAGTCTGTAATGTATATGCTAGAATAAAAACGAAGACAGTTTTGGAATCTTTCGAGCATTTCAAACAGACAGAAAGAGGGATTTTTCAAATTTCCATCTGGTTTTTCTTTTAGACAGTTTTAGAATCCTTGGAAATTCATAACAAATGTTCAGATGGTTTTTTCAAAATTTCTTCCTCGTTCTCTTTTTATCGCAGTTCAAAATCGAAAATTTTGGATATTTTTTTCGAAAATTTTAGTTAGTCATCAAAAAATGCTTCTAAAAGAAAAAACAGATGGAAATTTGAAAAAAACCCTCTATAGATTTATTCAAAATGTTGCAAAAATTCTGAAACTGTTTTTTATATTCTAGCATATACAGTATACACTCATACACTCATCTTTTGAAATTTGTGAAAAAGAAAAATTAAATGAATTTTTTTTTCGAAAACCAAAGCCAAAATCGAAAAGGTTACACGAATAAAATGTGTTTCTTTTGCGAAGTTACATGTACCCTAGAAATTTCAGAACTATCAGTTCAAAAATAAAAGAGTTAGAAATCATGAAATTTGACCCTCACTTGACCCCCTCACAATTAATAATGCTAAAAATATTAATAAAAATAAAATGTATAAGGCTATTTATGTCAACCGGGGTTAATATTGTACTGGTTTTCATTACTTGTGTTTTTTCCCATGGAGTATTTAACTGAGAGGGGGGTAATTAAACTTTAATTTAGTATTAAACTAAATATTCAAATTAATATTTAAATTGAATGAAGTAAGAGACTCGAAATGAGGTGACATTTGACAGTATTTGACATTCATGGGTTTGTCTTATGAACCACCGTGAGAAACACAGAATGTCACTGAATTAACTGCTAATAATTACTCTAAAAATTAAGAGAGAAATGGACTGTATCAAGTTATGAGAGTGGGAAAGAAGTCGAGAAATACCGAGAAAAGAGTATCATATTACTCGCGAATATTTAAGAATAACTGATAGAGATAATTATTATAAAAGATTTAAAATAATAACCTGACCTTTGTTAGGAAATCTATTTCCAGGAAAGTTATTATTAATTAGGGAAGAACAAGATACGTGTAAGCTGACTCTTCTTGGAGAAATAATATTTCAATGATATTAAATTTTTATTTCCATACTTGCAAACCATTTAAATGATATTTCCACATTAGGAAACCATTTAATAATAGATTTGTTCTTTGGAAACCGAATTTTAATAATGAAGAGAAAAACAAGGGCTGTAATATAAAAGTCCATATTTCTTCAAGCTTTCGATTTTTTCAAAAAATCATCCTCAGGAAAACCTAAATATATCTTAATTCTACTATATAAATACAAAAATTCTCCTATCTAGGATACAGAAATGAATAAATATCACCAATGTTACAATTAATTAAATAAACAATGAGCTCAGTAAAAAACTATCTACATATAAAAGAAAAAATATAATTTTAAAATAAATAATTCTATAGAAGCTTATTATTTGAAAAAACATCAACAAAGAAAAACAAGAAGATCACCACTCAAAGATGCAAGAGATTATTTCGGACACCACCAAATTCAAAATTATAAATGAAGACTGGTTTAAAGTTATATTAAGACACGAAGACAAAATCAATCGATTTTTGGCAAAACTTCTAAAAGAAAAGCACATCAGTCAAGCTGTACACGACCATCTGAGGCTGTCCAGTTCTTCATCGGAGGTAATGTATGGTTTACCCAAAATTCATATAAATAATGTCCCTTTACGACCAATATTATAAAATCTCTAAATTTCTTCTTCCATATTTAAATCCACTCACTTCTAACCAATATACTGTTCAAGATAGTTCCTCTTTTGTCAAAGATATAATTAATACTCCAAATAGTAATCAGTATGTAATGGCTAGTTTTGACATTAAGTCCCTTCTTACAAATATTCCCATAAATGAAACTATCAAAATTGCTTCCGATTCATTGTATGACAACAATATTTATGATGTCCCTTCTTTTTCAAAATCCTATTTTAAGAATCTTCTGGAAATGGCTGCAAAGGAGGTGTTATTTATTTTTAATAATGTTTTGTACTCTCAGTTTGACGGTGTAGCTATGGGTAATCCCTTAGGTCCAGAACACTATCGAACGTTTTCTTGTGCTATCATGAAGTGAATTGGCTTAATAATTGTCCTCATGAATTCAAACCAATAGTTTGCAAACGATACATTGACGATACTTTCATTCTTTTTAGGCACAGTTCTCACATTACAAAATTTCTTAAATATTTATACTCTCAACATCCTAATATTAAATTCACTTGTGAGACTGAAATTGATTCCAAATTAAATTTCTTAGACGTTTTGATAAGTAGAGAAGATGATAAATTTATTACTTCTGTATATCGCAAGAAAACGTTCACTGGCCTTGGTATGAAATCTAATTCTTTTATTCCTTTTAATTTTAAACTCAATATTATTTCATGTTTAGTTTATAGGGCCTTTAGGATTGGTTCTAATGTAACGTTGTTTGAAAATTAATTGTCTTATCTTATGGAATATATTTTGGAAAATAAGTTCACAAACAAAATTATAGATAGTATGTTTAGGAAGACCCTAGATACATTTTATAATCCACCTCCTTCAAATTAACTTGTTCTAGGAAACCAATTTATGCCATTATTCCAATGTCCTCAAACGTAAATTAACATCTTTAATTAGTAAGTTTTATCCTCAGATCGATCCTAAATTCATTTTTAATTCTGCTAACACTATTGGCAATATATTCAAGTATAAAGACAAACTCCCACCTTTACTTGTTTCCAACGTCATTTATAAATTCACTTGTGGACAGTGCTCCACGGCCTACATACATAGGCGAGACAAGGAAACAATTAAAGGTTCCAGTTTGTCAACACAGAGGGGTTTCCTTCAGAAACCCCTTTACTGTTTTATCTAATCAAGAAAGTAGCAACATTTCAAACCATTCATATGATAATAACCATCAGATTTCGGAAAAAGATTTCAAAATTTTATCGACCTACAATAGCTACGATTTGAGGACATTGGAATCCATTTTTATTTATGAACAGAAGCCCCAATTGAATTCACAAGGGGCTTCTACAGAATTATTTATTTTAAAATGATTTTTTTCTTTTATATGTAGATAGTTTTTACTGAGTTCATTGTTTATTTAATTAATTGTAACATTAGTGATATTTATTCATTTCTGTATCCTAGATAGGAGAATTTTGTATATATATAGTAGAATTAAAATATATTTAGGTTTTCCTAAGGATGATTTTTTGAAAAAATCGAAAGCTTGAAGAAATATGGACTTTTTATTACAACCCTTGTTTTTCTCTTCATTATTAAACCATTTAAATGTTATTTCCATATTAGTAAAGCATTAAAAAGATATTTCCAGATTAGCAAACCTTTTAAATATTATTTTCATATTAACTAATCATTAAAATGCTATTTCCAGATTAGCATCATAACCAAATAACTCTGTTAGATGATCATCGTAAACTATCCCTAATGGTAAAATCAATATTCTCCAAAATTCTCAAGAAAAATTGAATATGGCCAGTCTTGCACGAAGCCAATAGATCACATCAGTATCTATAATATTTTTTTAAATGAAACGTATTTTTGAATTGATTACTTTTTCGATAGTTTAGAAAAGTCTTTTGTTCTAATTATAAAAAAAAGGAGAAAGTCTTGCTTTAGCTATTGAAGATTAGGGATGATGTTGCCAAAGAAGATTAAGTTAGACCCAGAAATAACCTTTTTTTTTTTTTTTCATTGCCTTTATTTCCATCACTCTATCTGTATAATGTCTATTTCCATTACTAGTTTTCATAGATATCAGCATTTAGCTTCAGTCAATTCATTAGAACCGTCACTCATGTTGACAATAAGGTGTCGAAAGTCATGGTCGAATCCAACGATCATTCGACACCTAATTTGTGCTCTTCCGAAATTGGTCAAATGGTATATTAATTGTTAAATAAAAGAGTGAAGTGAATGTAGTGGGCTATAAAAGGGACTTAATTATCAGGGACTCACCATAACTTTCTCTCTGCCCAAGGTAACGAAATTGTTTGAGGCAACATTGTAGCAATATTGATACAATATTGCAGATATTTATACAATATTGCAGATATTACCTCAATATTGTTACAAGATTACCCTATAATTGTTACAAAATTGTTCCAATTTTGTTACAACATTGTCCTTATATTGTTACAGCGTAGCCTATATATTGTTACAACATCGCCTCAATAAGTTTAAAATACTGCTTTAATATTGTTATAAAATTGCCTCAATATTGAATTAACATTGCCTCAATATTATTATAAGATTGTCTCAATATTGTTGCAATATTGCCGATATTGTTACAACATTTCCTTTATTTTTTTTTTAATAAATCTTAGTGTATTTTTAATGTTACTTTACAGATTTAATAAATTAGTTGAAAATGATAGCCATGCCTATCGAAACGTTCTGTTTTCAAATAGAGATGAACCCATCAGTACTGGTAGTGCGTTTATTCTTAAACATTGCTCTTATATTGTAGCAACATTGCCTAAATATTATCACTATATTGAGACAATGATGTTCAAAAAAATATTTTTCTAGCACAAGTTCTAATATGCAATGCACACAAATTTATTAAAAAATACCTCATTATCAGAAGTAATTTGCTATACTCTATATATTTGAGTACAGAAAGACAAAAGTAATCGTTTTAACCAAATTGCCTGAAAATCGAATTCAATCCAGCAGAATCCAATTAACTCACAAGGTTTCAATGTACAAAAACACAACAGAAAACAAGATCAAATTTCCACAAAATTCATCTCAGTAATTAGATAATGTCAGTCAATGACGTCGTTGTGACGTCACTAAAATTTGGCAGGTTGTTCAGGATGGGAAGAGGATATGTTAATTATTGGTTATTTCATTATTCAATGACTACAAGAGTGAGTTCCGAGGTTATTATTGGTAAGTATGTGTTCCAAGTTATCGGACGATTCAACATCGTCGATTATATAAGAAATAACATATATCATTAGAATTATTTAGATTTTGTTTTAATTAGTATCCATAAAACATACATGTATTACGGATGCGAAATAAAATACAAGTTGAGTAAAATTTGTGTTCTGATCCACTTTTGGGGTTTAAGAATAGATACTAGGCTTTTAGATATAAATGAGAAATGCGGAATTATCCGATAACTTGGAAATTACCCAATAAGTGAATAATAGATGATCTGCTGTTACTAAACAAATAAAAATATAGAATAAAATAATTCCTGCGCAGCTCCATTAAGAAGTGAATTGTAATGTTGCCAAAAAATAACGTTGCTAAAAATTACACACACTCCTTTGAGTTATAACCATAACCGTTAATTTTCAGTGGAGTGCAATGCAATAACAATTCGTCTCACAGTGACAATACAACCATAGTGATAGAAAATATGAAATGCATTTTTCTACAGTCGTCAATGTACAGTTCATTACTGCATTCTTAACTCGCAGTGCTTGTCAAAAAGTTTAAGAAAATATTTGTTTAGCTCTATCATATATTATCAAAGAAAAAAGTCACTGAGATGATATATAATCAAAGAAGTATTAATGTGATGAGTCGATGACGTTCTATCATAGGGAAGAGTCACTGTGATGATGTACTATCAGAGAAGAGAGTCACTGTGATGATGTACTATCAGAGAAAAGAGTCACTGTGATGATGTACTATCAGAGAAAAGAGTCACTGTGATGATGTACTATCAGAGAAAAGAGTCACTGAGATGATGTACTATTAGAGAAAAGAGTCACTGTGTTGATGTACTATCAGAGAAAAAAGTCACTGTGATGATGTACTATCAGAGAAAAGAGTCACTGTGGTGAGGTACTATCAGAGAAAAGAGTCACTGTGATGATGTACTATCAGAGAAAAGAGTCACTAGGAAGATGTACTATCAGAGAAAAGAGTCACTGTGGTGATGTACTATCAGAGAAAAGAGTCCCTGTGATGATGTACTATCAGAGAAAAGAGTCACTGTAATGATGTACTATCAGAGAAAAGAGTCACTGTGATGATGTACTATCAGAGAAAAGAATCACTTAGATGATGTACTATCAAATTAAAGAGTCACTGTGATGATGTACTTATAAGAGAAAAGAATCACTTAGATGATGTACTACCAAATGAAAGAGTCACTGTGATGATGTACTATCAGAGAAAAGAATCACTGTGATGATGTACTATCAGAGAAAAGAATCACTGTGATGATGTACTATCAAATGAAAGAGTCACTTTGATGATTTAACAAACCACAGTTTTATAATAACCAATTATTTTTAAAACAAATAAATTTGAAATTGTGTCCCAATACCAATACTCCTTAGGCATTAGTTGGTATTTATGTGAAATGGGTGAAGTGTTAAAAAGCATCACAGTAACACTTTTTTTTCACTGTGATTTAAAAAAAAATACTAAATTTAACAACATGATTCATCTCGAATTCTAGATTGTGATACATTTTTGTGATCCATTTTTATCTGATTGTGGTATCATAAATATTATATAATTCAAAATTGCTAAATAATTGGATTTAATTAAAAAATCATGGAACAGAATTCTAACTAAATAATACACTTTGTATTTCATTACTGTTATATTAAAAGGTTTAAGGAGACTCTCACGTTTTATAAACTTTTCTTTCTCTAATTTCTTTTAAATTTCTCACATGTTTGTATCAAGTCTCATGCACAAACTTTTACTTTGGAAAGAAGGTTGTGTGACCTTTCTTGCCCCCCCCCCCAAAAAAAAAAATGGGGTTCTTCCGAAATATAAGGTAACTATAAAACTATAGGAGATAAAGGGATGCTGTTTTTAAAATTCGATTGCTATGGAATTTTTACATAAAAGTTGACTTCGATTGGCTCATTTGTGGGATATTTAGTGCAAATAAAAAACAGAAAGAAGTCTATTATTCATGGAAAATTTTAGTAATATATATAGAATGATAATTACAATCACCAAATAAACTAAACACACGCCAATTGCTGGCCATTATGACATTAACAATTTGTCTATACGTCACTTCTAAAAAATACAACAATTCAAGAGTGATCAAAAACGCCTATACCTACTAGGCAGTCCTATTGTTTTCAAATCCAGCATTGAAGCTGGACAAAAGTAATTTGGAAAACAATTAATATAAATCAGTAATCCCTAACACTGCATACTGGATTTGTTCACAGTGTGTCTAGTGCAGCCACCTGCTGGTACTTTGTGCTTTATAACTTACGTAATAAGGGTCTGAATGGCATAAAATGTGTGAGAGTTCCTAAGACGATATGTCTTCATAGAAACACATAAAAAGAAAAATTGAAGAAATTCGATTTTGTCCCTTAAAGTCCCTTTAAGACCACCCAGTTAAAGATAGGTGCTGTATAGCATTCGTGTTTCTACCTATAGTTTAGGGAAGTCTCAGCATTAATAAGCAGTGCCCAGCAGATAATATGTGCTGGTTAATATTGGCTTTGTCAGCGAGATGTAGAGATAACCTGCCCAGGATGGAGTTGTTTATACAACAACTCAGTTATACTACTAATAATTCTACTTAAATGTAAAATAAAAATCATATATGGTAACTGTATTATAATTTATTATCAGTGTTCAATTTTTTTTTCGATCGGGAAAGTAATAAAATGCGATGGAGACAAAATTCGATATCGATTAAACTCACAATTATTTAGAAAGGAACAAAAGGATGCTCAGTTTTCTATAGTTATTAGCAATGAATGACTCGGTACACTGAAAATATCTTACTGAAAATCTTTTCGTAACCTACAATCGGCTATTGAAAATGAACCCTACCCAAATACATACTTATTTTTTTGAAACTAAGTGAAACAATCTAAAGTTATTCAATATGTTGTATTTATAGATTAAAATGAAATAGTTTTTCGGAAGGATATTGATAAATAATCGACTTATAACTTATAATTAGCCTTAAATTAATCTAAGTGATATATGATTGATCTTAAAATATTCTCGTATTATTTTAAATTGCTTATTTAGAGGCCCCTCCCCCCCTCAATCCTAATGAATGTCAATTAAGATAGCAATTATTAATGAATGAATTTTTTAGTAATATTATAATTTAAGAAGTTATACTTACTAGTGGTTTTACTTCAATAGTATCGAGAGACTATATAAGCAGTTTAAATTTATAGTAAAGGAATGAAACAAAAGTAAATTGACCTCCATATCAAATTTTGCTATGTTTATAAATAATAATAGCGAAATCCTAAATTTATACTGAATAATTTTCCAATTATATGACATCTTGAAAAATCATTATATTCATACTTTTTTACTCTTAGGAGTAAAAGTCATTATTATAAATATCCATTTCTTATTTAGGTTTTCAATAAGTTGTTGTTACCTTTCGTACGAAATGTGAATGTGAAATTATACCTCTTTCAAAACACGAATTTCAATGCCTTTCATTCAGAAACACGTATCGATACTACAATCACCTGAAACTCAATCCACTCAGCTTATACACATCAATTTACTCTCGTTACAGCACCTCCATGAGAGTGAGAACTGTACGAAATACCAACCCATAAACACAAAGCGAGTATCGTTGATTTTCTGACTAAACTGAATGGAGTATCGGACAGATCGACTTACTATTCGTCAAATAGGTGGATTGTTCGTGAAGAAAGATGGAAAAAAGGGAAATCGAATCCAAGAACAACATTGCATACAAATAAAATTTATGTTTAGTTCTTCTATTTCTTCACCATAACTTTCTCTTTGTGTTGGTATATTTTTGAAGCTAGTATCTATTTTCTATATAGCGTATTGCAAATTCTTTAACATTTAGATGATATTTTCATGAATGGAAATTGATCAACCAGATTTTCTGGTAAATGAATTGGTCAGTTGTCAACCTTTAAAAAGGTTTGATTGAGAAATGTTTGCTAAATAAAGGTATGAATAAGAAAGGTATACTTAAGAAAGGTATGCACTACTCCTGAAGGATTCCAGCTTAGGGTGAGCTCCGTGTTATCGGACTGTTCCATATTTTCCATCATGTATGAAAATATATCATATAATAAAAGTATTGAACTTCTTTTTTTTAATTAATTTCCATCATACCTGCAAGTATCATGGATACCAATTAAACTAACGAGTCTTTTATTACATATGATCGGATATGTGAAACCGTCCGATAACTTATAACTTATCCTATCCTCTTTATATAATCAAGAGTAAGTTTCACCAAAGAAAAATAAGGAACAAAAAGTCATTTTCTATCCTAACGTTAGCAAGAGTTGCTCATTTCAGTTTAATTTAATAAGCAGACTAATGGAGTAAAATGGAGCCATTTTTCTTATTTAAGCAGGACTTGTTTCTTCATGCTTTTGTATAAGATAAATTAACACTTAGGCTCTTTTTAAGTATAATGTAAATGAATTAAAACGATTATGAGTATACGCTACTTTATATACCACGCTTGCTTATTTAACACTATTATTAGTTACAAGAAAAGGGGCTCTAAAATGAGTTATTAGCCAATGTGAATGTTGAAAGAATATTTCTACCTATCATGACGTAACACCCTCTCTCTGATAATTGAGTTGTTATTTTTAATAACTTATAACATTTCTCATGTCTTCATCACATATTTTATTATATAGTCTATACTCTTTATTAACAAAACTATGGAATAATGTGTAGACAAATTAAGTATAAACGCTTCAAACAATTTAACGATCAGATATGTAAATTCAAACCGTTCTATTCACCGTATTTTTCCCAAACGATACCACTCTAAGAATTCATACACTAAATACATTGATGCAATGACTGTGTAAACAAGAGCACCAGACCAATTTGCTAGAGGCTTCTAATTGCCAATTTTGACCCTAAATGAGTGTACGAAAAAGCATCAAAATACACATGCAAGTGAATGGAGTAAATAGCATGAACTTCACAATGTTGTTGAACTTCATCTAAACTTTACTTCAAAATAAAATTTCAAAGAGAAAAGACAGTTATTCAGTTGGAATATTTTCAATGGCCATTCGTTAAAATATATTTTCTATTCATTTCAGATGAAATCGTTAAGATTCTTGTTAGAAATATAGATAGACTTCGAGGGTCTCAAACTTATGGTTTATTTTGATTCGATTTTCATTGAATCAACGTTCAATTTTAATCGGTGACTATTTTTAACATGTAATTTCATATCTGTAAATTAAGACGATTTTTCCTTAATCGAAAAATTTAATCTCAATTATTTTACGGTCCCAGAAAGAAGCTCTGCCCTTAAATGTGAATCCAAAAAAAAAAAAAAATCTGACCATAATAGTGTATCAACATTAAATTCTGGATCGCAAAAGTAAACATTAATATTTAAATGAAGAAAGGCAAATCAAAATTCAAAGTCACAAATGAAAATTGAAATATTCATACATTTTTTAACATTTATGCATGTAAATATTATGATACCACTGATACGCGTTAACCCATTTAAGGAAAAGTTTCGGACTGTAAAAGTAAATCACAAAAATTCGAACCCTAAAAGTGAATCAAAAATTTTCGGACAGTAAAAAGTAAAGAGATACGAAAAATCAATTATAAGTAAAAGCTTCATTATCTATATCGGCACTCATATAAAATTATCAATAAAATTATCAGAATATGATCACAATCAAATCAAGATAGCACACGATAACTAACCATTAATTATATAACATATTGAACTTTAGTAACGGAACTCAGACGACAAATTTTAAGCTGGGATATTCTTTTAGATATTTTGACATATTTCCTATAATGAATATAATGATGGAACAGTCAATAACTTATTTAAAAAATCCTGATTTATTTATATCGGATATCCATAGGCAATGCACTTAAATGGTGACAAAAGTATATAAGTTAAAAATAGCAATAAAATAGTTTAAGAACACTATTTGTTATTGAAACCAATCAATGTGAAAGCATGGTTATAGGAAATATTATAAATTAAGATTTTTACGTATTTATTTTCATATAAACTTTAGTTATACATATGTATGTTTGTCTGTAATTGTGTTCATGTTAGATACTTTTCTGATCATACGTTCACGTGCCTTTGCTTGTATGTGATTGACTCACATCAATAGTCAAATTATAACCATATAATGCAATGATCGATTAGCAGGTAGTTGATTGGCCTACAGTATTTCTTAAAAGTTTATCCCCATATTAGGTTACAACAATCCAAAGTATTGCGTCATCCAATTTTAATAGGCTAATTAATGAATAATTTATTAATAACCTCGCTTTAATTAAACATTTAATTAATAATATTGTAAATTTTAATAATGGCATTACTAAATAATAGACCAATAAATAGATTATTATTTCATAGAAAACGCTCTAGAGTATTCCAGATCATTCTTTCTAGCTAGGTATAAAAGACTTTGCAATCTGTACAGGAGTTCAGTCACTCAATTGCTCCTCACAAGTAAACACGTATAGTGCCATTTCTCTTTACCCAGTCTGCTAATTAGGCACTTCATTTATATCATTTTGTGCATTTATAATCCTTTTAAGGTGAATATATTTTAGTTATTAAGAAATATATATTTCATTATTGGTTTATTTCGTAATTCATAGTACTCAAGCTTATTCATTCTATTTATTTTTGTAATTATAATTATTTCCATTTGAATTTAATTTCTTTTTTTTTTACGTTTAAATTATTAATAATAGAACAGTGATGTTTTGGTAAATAGTTTAATGCCAATTCTGTACTCGATATTACGCAATGGAATAATTTATTTTATTATATGTATATGCTATTCATTTTTCTCACCTTGCATTTTGTTAAGGGGATGGTTCACGCTTCTTGCTAGCTACCAATAATACTTGTCCAATTGAGCTGAGATTTTGACTTAAGGTGTAGAATGCTCCAAATCTTTGAAGTTGCTAGTGTAAGTTTTTCATTTTGGGGCCCCCTTCTCCCGTGGGGGGCGAAAAACCTGTTTTGGACCCCCCATCAAAAAAAGCGCCCAGGGTTGGGGGTTGGTCCTACAGAAAAATTTATGGAAGCTAATCTGTTCAGAACAAAATTCCTAAGGTCGTTTAGGAGCCCTTTCTTTGAATTTCGATCACAATATTTTTTTTCTATTTTTTTCACTTTTTCATTTTTTTTCTTTTCGAAATAAAAAAAGTTAGAGATTGAAATTCATAAAAGGGCTTCTAGACGACCTTAGTAATTTCGCTCTGAACAGATTATCTCTTATACATTTTTCTGTAAGACTAACTCCCCACCCTGGGCGCTATTTTGAACGAGAAAATTGGAGTAAAAAAAGTTACTTTGATAATTGAGAAATAAAAATTTCAATTTTATTTAAACACAAAAAATTAGGCTTTTCGTCCCAGCCAGGGGACTCGTCATGTCGCTTCGGGGGACCAAAAGTCCACCCTGGCAGCGAAGAAGCCATCAACCAAAAATGGGAGGCTTATAGGTACACAAAGGTACAGAAGAACAAACAAACAACAAAACTTACAACCTCAAAACAACCGCCCTCCATATACATTACATCATAATTGACGCACTTAGAGTCATCCGATCGCTATGGAAATTTCCACAAGTTTTCTATGGTCTATTTTGGGGGTAACTAAAGAAGAATTTTTTTTTGGAAAATATGTCAAAAAAGCGTGAACCATCCCCTTAATAACTTAGTTTTATAACTATTTTTATTTACTGTAATATTCTATTACAGGTTGCTACTTACTGTCTACTCTATGTACGTGTGTTATAAGTTACCTTTCATTACCTTTCCTTTCTATATCTTCATGCTTAATTAATTATCGATTGAATAAATTAATTTGTTTTTATTTCATTTCTCCTGCCAAATTCTCTTAATATTTAGTACCCAGCTTTCAACAATAAATATTTAACATGTTCTATGAAGTCAGACCTTTAAGTTAAATTGCGAAATAAATAATCCCAATAAACCAACAAAGCCGCCACATGGTGAATCAATTTGACGGAGGGTTTACATTTTTTTTTTCATCAAATGCAACTTCATGTATCAATAATTTTTTGCTTAGTAAGGATGAAAGATTACTAAGATTAAAACGAATCCAAATTAATTCTCTTATGGCACTATCATAATTTTGTTTATTTTTGTGATACGATTTTAAGATGCTCCAATTTTTTCAAGAAAACAATGAAAAAAACTTGGATAGTGACAAAAAATTAGTTATAGTCCGTTGGAAATATTTTTGTATATCATTGAAAAATGATGAACTTCACTATTTGTCTATGCGAAAAATGAAAAACAGTTAGAATAAAAACAAAATCGTATAATAATTTTATCATCGCTGTTGAGACGCGCAATTGGGTGGAGTAATATCATTTATTTTGGGAAAGAATATTTTTTTTAGATTATTTTGAAAAAAAAAAAAATATAGTTTAGGGAAAATAATACTTTATATAGAATAAACAAAATCATTAATAATTTCATCAATGATCGAGAAGCAAAATTGTAAAATGATTCAATTTTACAATTTTGACGAATATGAAAGGCTCTACCCTGATAAAACTGAAAACAAATCAATTTTGAAACTGATTTTAATGGTATCAAATTCAGCATGAAGAATCAGTCCCGTATTTTACCGGTCCATTAGCATCAAAAAGAGAGGGAACTTTTTCTCATTCACGGTTGAACAGAAATGAAATTTTCGAATACGAATATGAGAAACCGCGAATTTTGAGTTCGGATCTGCAACCTCTATTTGACATCAATCCAACGCAATGTTCTGAAAAAAGAGGCATACGAGTGAATTATTAAATTTCTTCAACTATGAACGGACGGACAATGTGGATGAATAAATAATTCATTACGATATCATCTACCCATTTTAGTAATTTGTATTGACTAAAAATAGATGTATGAATGATCTTCACAGAAAGAGTTCATTCCTATTGGAATATTAATTGTATTTATTTCAACTATATGTTGTATGAATGTTTTTTTTACCATAAGAGTTCATTTCCTATAGTGAACTATAATCTGTATTTTCTTGTAGATTTGAATTACTAGTTTGCTATCCATTAATTTTAATTTATAAATAAAATAACTGAAAGCTATTACGGTACCTTTACAATAATATAACTCGGACGGTAAAATAACTTTTACTAGGGCTAATTGGCTTACTTGTATAATAAAATATGAAATCAAGTCGAATATAGTACATATATGTGTCGATTAATTTGGACCCATGTGTCCGATTTTAACTAATGGTTTGAAGGCAAACATGACGACAATAATAATTGAACAATGACAAGCTAGTATCGATTTGGCTACCAGTTTGATTTCATGAGGAGCAGAATTATGAATCTGATGTGCCATATATGCTTCACAAAAGACATCCTTTTTCTTCTTCTATATACTGAGTGATTTATATCAGATCCTACAAAATTCGACAGCTTGCACGAAAACCCTAAAATAAACACTTTTCAGAAAATCTGAATTGACCGAAATGGCTTCATTATCGTGATATTTATATTTTAATTCATGGGTAGTTTTTGAAATACATGCAAATTTCACATGAACCAAACATTGCTTCACGAAACCCTAAACTATGAAAACTGCTTAGTTTCAAAGATTAGTTACAGTTTTTCGCTTGCAGGATGTATTCGGATGAGGTTTTAGATATGCAGATAAAATGAAGGCAGATTTTTCGAATAAGCATTGAACAATGTATATTTATTAACATTATAATTGGTACTAAGGTCTGTTAGGGTAAATTCCCCTCTAACAACCATCGGTTATAAACGTTAGTACATGTGAACATCAAAGTAGGAATCCTTTTAATGTTTTAATAGTCAGTATCTTTTTGTGACATTTTCTTATTCGAGAAAAAATAATTTATGTTTTCATGCAAGCTGTCTAATTTTGTCGGATCTAAATTGAAACACACTATATCTAAGTGAAAATCAATTAAATGCGAATTTTATTTGCCAGCAAACAGTATTTGGTCATTTCGGTCTCTGAATATACAAGAATAATTGACTAATAAATTAACACTAGTCAATATTTACACCCGCGTAATTTGACAGTAATGCACTGGAATAAAAACGGTACATGGAAAACCAAGGTTGTAAGAATGTAAATAATAGTTATTTTTGACTATTTTCTGGTTAAATTTTGACAACAAAATCAAATTGAATTAATAATTTATTGGTGTGCATTATCTATTAATCCATTAATTAAATCTGTTACCAGCTTTTCATCGCTTGATTTTAACGATATTTAAAAACTGATGTAACGGTTCCAAAACGGCTTTGAAAATACTTTTATTTATCAATAAAAGTCTGAAAATAGCAAACTGTTTCATCTCTAGAAAAAATTACAACGATTATGCCACTGTAGGAATAATTTCTAACGATGGATTTTTATACAATATTTATTTTCAGTCAATATAAATATATACTGAAAAAATTATTTTAAATAATATCAATCTTATCCATGGTCCTTCTCCATACCATGAAATATAGGGCATACATAAACCTTTAAATATTCAATTTTTTTTAGAAAAATCACTCATTCAAATCAAATTGATATGAAGAATTTTGAAGAATATGGAAATAACCATTACGGATAGTTTACAGTGATAGTCCCTCAGAGTTATTAGGTCATGATGCTAATATGGAAATAACCTTTTATTGGTATTGCTAATATGGAAATAGCATTTTAATGGTTTGCTAATATGGAAATAGAATTTTGATGGTTTTCTAATTTGGAAATAGCATTTTAATGGTTTGCTAATATGGAAATAGCATTTTAATGGATTGCTAATATGGAAATAGCATTTTAATGGTTTGCTAATATGGAAATAGCATTTTAATGGTTTGCTAATATGGAAATAGCATTTTAATGGTTTGCTAATATGGAAATAGCATTTTAATGGATTGCTAATATGGAAATAGCATTTTAATGGTTTGCTAATATGGAAATAGCATTTTAATGGTTTGCTAATATGGAAATAGAATTTTGATGGTTTTCTAATTTGGAAATAGCATTTAATGGTTTGCTAATATGGAAATAGAATTTTGATGGTTTTCTAATTTGGAAATAGCATTTTAATGGTTTGCTAATATGGAAATAGCATTTTAATGGATTGCTAATATGGAAATAATATTTTAATGGATTGCTAATATGGAAATAATATTTTAATCGTTTGCTAATGTGGAAATTGCCTTTAATAGTTTGGTAAATGTTAATAATATATTAATGGTTTGCTAAATGTCTATTTGCTCAAATGTCTCGTGGGCAAATGTACTCCAGCCAACTGTCCGCAATAATATATTTGTTATATGAATTCAAAACACCGTCTCAATCTAATACGCTCAAATATTTCATTTTCGGTCTCAAAACAGACTCACTTATTTGTATTTAATATAATTTTGATATTCTTACGTGATTCAAGAGCTTGAAAGTGTTCAGTGCGATGCTCATTAGTGTCTACATATGAGATTCCATCGTAATATACAACAGAAGCATATCTTTTGTTATTTTAATGTTCATTATCTAAATAAATATAAACGTTTGTTTTAATTATTTAAAAAATGTACGGGAGTGCGATGTTGAATTAATATAATATATATATTTGCAAAATATTTAGTAAAGATTTTATTTACTCAACTTCTTCATCGTTCAGAAAGCAAGTATTTTATAGTTTAAATTACTATAAGTATTGTCACAATGATGATAAAGAATCAATTAGTAGTATTTCTTATTAAATGATACTTAAACTAGATGATGTGAACTCGTAGAGCTCTTTCATTCACCATCGTTTACAAAGTACAAAGTTACATTGATCATCAAATAATCTATGGGTTGTAATTATAAGTCCCAAAAACTAAAAAATGGTTCCTAGATAATGAACAATCGTCCCATCAAATTCGAAGAAATTTGGTTGAATACTTTTGAGTTATTGAGTTATAAAATGAATTAACCTCGATCTTTGACCTTAGATCTGATCGATCTTAAAATCAAACAAATTAGTTTTTGGATGTTGATCAATCGTCCCACAAAATTAAATGCAATTCGGTTGAATACTTTTTGATTTTGATTTACACTTAATTTTAGACAATTTGGTTAAACACTTTCTAATTATTGAGTTATGATTGTATTGATCTTGACCTTTGACCGGATCGCCTCCAAAATTTTACCAGAAGATCCATGGGTATTCACCAATCATCCTTACAAATGCCAGGCAAATTGGATAAATAAATAATGCAAATAACAAGATGCTAAATAAATAAATATACTGCCTAAAAAATAACCCTCTGCAATCTGCGAAGGTAAAAATATGATTAATTCCTAAATATGACCAATTAAATGAATTAACATGACCAAGTAAATCTAAATATTTTCCACCACACCGGTTATTCCCTACTATGCACAAATAGACAAATTCTAAGAAGCAATATCAGTTGCCACATTTGCAACAATTTTGCATCAGATAATGTTTGCATTTCGGTAGAGCAATGCATACAATTGCAAGTTACAATTCTCCATTGGTGGCAATCATTGGCTTCATTTTGGTGAAAAGTGAAACAACTTAGGATGCAAATTTTTGAAGAGAATTGAGAAAAGAAATGGTTGAAATACTCTGCCGGCGTAGCATTTGTAGTATCTGCTTACGAAGACAATATTAGAGAATTTGAACTCTTTTACTAGAATAGGTAAAAGAATTATAGATTTTTTTTCTAATTCATTCATATAAAAATTACAATGACGCAGCATCTCCCAGGTAGCAATGATTCTCTTGAAAACATTGTTAACAATATTGATGCAATGTTGTATCGAAATTGATGCAATGTTGTATCAAAATTGATGCAATGTTGTATCAAAATAAATGTAATGTTGTTATAATATTAATGCAATGTTGTCACAAGGAACATTGCTACCTGGGATCTAATGACAACTTATACAAAGAAATTTTAGGAAATTTGCAATGATATATTACAAAAAAGTGACATTTGGAAAAAACTAATGATAAAACAGTTTCATGTTTGGGAGGAATAAGTGATTTCCGTTGAAGGACATAATAAAATAAGATATTAAGATATATACCATACTTTGTTAGAAAATTGTAGTATGGTCATTGGAGGTTAATTTTAATATGTGTATTGTATAATTCAATTGATTTTTTATTTCTTCTCTAATCTTTCTATGGGTATAATTAGCTCCTAAAAATTGAATTAAGATACTCATCGAATAATAACACGAATGTATTCCTTTAACCTATATCTAAAAGTGTCCCACTTTTTATAAATACATTATTGGAATTTATTAATAACTGTTAGTTCCATGTTTATTGTGTATACAGTTCTGGAGTGTTTGGTAACAATCTAATATTCTGTTTTCCTTTCTTTAGGTAATTTGGTACTCTCATTCGTTCGGAATAAGATTCGGTAATGAAAAATAAACATTGTTCATTTCCTTTGTTCTTTGGAATTGATTATGTCAACGAATGAATTTGGGAATGTAGAATGGAATACTGGTTGGAATACGAAGTTGTTTATGGTTCAACATTTCCGATCATATAATATAAATATACAATAATTAGTTATAGTATAGTAATAATTAATAGAATAGTGTGTATATAGGCATTTTAAACAAGTAATTAATGAATGACTGCTTGATGAATCTGAATTTTTATTGCATTGTAAGTGTATAACTGTATGTTACCAAAGAAAACACTCCAGTGTTTTTTGATGAACCAGAAAATTCATTCCATAATAATTCACAAAAAAATATAAAATGTACAATTGTACATCTACACTGAAACCAAATTTAAATATGTAAATAAAAATATGGACATGTACTCCAACCATTTCTTTTCTTTCTGCCAATGAATCGTTATGATTATAATCGAATAAATACATTAAATGAAATAGTTTTCCTTCCAAACAACACACAAGTCCGAGGCCTGGAATGGGAATCGTAATTCCAGACCTGTTCCTACAAATCAAAAGAACGTCAAAAGTTGTAACAAATCACCTCAGAAAATGTCCCATACTCTCAAATTAGACAGTTGCCACAGTTTGAAAAAGACAAAAGACTCGCCTGGTAATTTTCAATTGCTGTGTATTTTTTTTACAAACAGAAGACAATAATTAAAGTAACAGTAAGTATATTTCAGCCTATTTTCAATTTTTATATTAAATAGTATTTAAACTAAAATAAGAAAGATAAAAACAAATTAAATGAATGGAAGCCCTAACTAAACCTTCTATTGCCATCCATTTTTATCAAATTGTGAAAAGTTTATACCACATTGATCCCTTTCTTAGCAACTTGGTCTGTGATGGAGTCGCTGTAATTTGAAGTTTGGAGACAATAAGTCATTAAAATTATATTATTCTCTCATGTTTCTTTGCAGTGAAGAATTTTCTTCAGATATTCCCGTTAAAATTTGACGACGCTAATGCTCGAAACCAAGAAATGATAAATATTTCAACTGGATTGATAAAATGGAGTAAGAAATGTGGGTTTGGTGAATTTTTATAATCTGTATGGATTACAAATGATGATCCCATTTTCTACTTCAACTTAAATTCGATTTACTTCCATTTTCTTCATTTTTTTTTTGATAGTTTTTCTTGCTGCACCAAATCCGATTGTCGAAATGAAATGAAACAACTTCATGCTAATTACTGTAACTAGTCAATAATTACAGATATCTCTTTATAGTGAATGGAAAAGTATTTACATTAAATATATAGAATATTATAATATGTATTAACTCCAAAATCAATATATATAAATACACTAATATAAAAACTTGTTTGAATCATAATCAATATAAGATTTGAGTTAAAATATGATTCAAATTTAATGTACAATTCCTCTTTTTCTAATAAATATCCAGTACGATCTGAAATAAATGAATACCATGAACAAATAACTAGTTATCGCATTCTTCCACATCTTCAGTAATATGAGATCGATATATAATTATTATTTAACTATTTAATATAATAAGTTTTCTTTTCACGAATAATATTTCTTAGGTATATATTGTATTGGATAAACTTTGTTTATAACCATAAACTGATATTACAATGCGGACACTGAACATTCGTATTTTCTCAAAGAAATAAAAATGGTCTGAACGCAAAGAATATGAATAACAGTTTTTATAACTAGAATCACGATCGAATTTATCGTCGGTTTTTCATTTGAAACTGATACATCATATTAATATCAAAAATCTAATTTGATAATTGATTTAATTTATCATGAAATTCAAAACGCTATTCGAATAATTCTTCCGGATGCATTTCCGACATTCAAATTTGTTTCCTATATTATGAATATTCATATTATTCAATACGTATGTCATATAACTATCATTTCCATTTAATTCAATTATAACTTCATGGCTGGTTATTAATCTCTCAATTCAAAATAAATTGTATTGGAATATTTTATACTTTATGCAATAACTAAAGAATAGTATTTTGTTTATCATTATGCACATTTATTTTGACATTGTGTTAATACTCAAATTATATTTGTACTTACATACGTATTATTTGGGATGAGACAAAAAACTTGAATCATTATCTTGAATAATTGGGCTTGTTATTACGAAGAAAAGTGTTCAAAGCACATATTTTGCTAATGCATCAAAGTTTATTCGATCCATCAACTGCCATCAGAATTTTCAATTCTTTCATTTTTCGGAAATCTGTTCACGCAACAGCAGGAAGGTAGCCTCGAATTTACGTCAAAGGAAATATCCAAAGATTGATGGGGAAATTTTTTACAATAGGGGTAAGTAATTAAATTTCTTCAAGGGTATATTACGAGTTATCGGACTGGTACGAATTTTCGATAAAATACGAATAAAATGACTATACAGAGTGTTCCACAAAAATGTACCCCATTTTTGTATTAATTATATCTCCAGTATAAATTGAGATATTTTAAATCTGTTTATTTCATACCACAGGAAATTTTGTTTTTCTTAAGAATAATACAATTTGTGAATATTTACTGAATTATGAATTCACAATAAAAAGTAGAATGAACAGAGGTAAATTATGATTGTACCAAAGAATTATTGCAATAACATTTTAGAAATTTATATCTTGATCTCACTTTTTCAAACAACGACAAAAAAACTTTAAGAAACATAAAATATATATAAAACCTTTATAATCCTTCAACATGATCGCTGTTCCTTAGTCGGCGATCGTGCAAGATAAGTCTTAGCACGATTCATTAAACCACCAACTGCTCCTCGGTTCATTTTTCGATCGTTTTTCAATGTCTCAAATGCATCCTGCATCTTTTCTCCTATTATTTCAAATGTCGGAGGTGGTGTTTTCAATAAAAGATTCTGAACAAATTTCCACAGCTGATTTGTGGCCACTGAACATCAAATCCTAGTGCTAGCAGCCGCTGTCCAAATATTTCTCGTAATTTGTTTTTGCCTGTGATGGTGTGATGTGTTGATGAAGTGGTGATTCGTTTTGTTAATATTCCATTACCGCAAAGATTCACAAACACAGAAAGCGTCTTCCTGCGTATGTTGTTTTGAAAAAACATTTTCTTAGGGGGGATTAATAAACCAGATTCTTGTATTTTGAATATTAAAGTGTCAGTTACTACTAATCACTCTTCGAACCTATATGTTGTTGAGCGGTAGCTAATTCAAATGTAAAACGCTCTTCGCCTTGTGCAGTCAGGGGACAGTTACCGCATGATGTCTTGCAGGATTTAAAAGGCCAAGAAATAAAAGGCAAATGATACTGTAACTTTTTCTTTCAAATTGTATGAAATACTGTATAAGTAATAACAATTATTGAAGGTTGATTAGTATTTCTTAAAGTTCATTTTCTGTGTTATTGTTGGGATTGGGTTGGTACAAGCATAATTTTCCTCTGTTCATTCAACTTCTTACTATGAACTCATAATTCAGTAAATATTCACAAAAAAATTTATTCCTATGAAAAACAAAATTTCCTGTAGTATGAAATAAACAGATTCGAAATAATTCAATTTTTACGGGAGATATAATTAATACAAAAATGGGGTACATTTTTGTGGAACACTCTGCTATAGATTAACGCTTTTTTTAATTGCTATCCATGTTGCCTGCAGGTATCTTAGGGTTTCTGCCGGTTTAATGAAACCTTGCAAAATACTCTGTGCGTATTTTTAACAGTATATGGACTGCACCAGATAAAAATTCGTACGGAAAGAAGGAAATTCAACTATTCAGTAGTGATAACGCTTTACTCCTCAATATTTTTGAATAGTTAACTTGTGTGGTATTCATCTTTAGTTCAAAATTAAAAAATAGATACCATCGCAGTCAGATTGAATTTCGTAGTATGCATCATTTACCACCTTCTTCAATATCGTTTTTCAAGGCAAATAATAATTAGCGCTGAATCATTTCAATTCTCCAACAGCAATGCACGTAATTGCAGTTTCGAATATTTAGCAAATGCTTTTCGACTGCATTCCATCAAACTATCGAATTTCTCTTCTGAACACTTCAAACTGAATTGAAAAGCTAGACTCGAAGTTGCATGATATTATTCTCTGCTAGTTAATTGAATAACGTCATGTCATGCATACTTAGCATCATTCGTAAAGGGTAAATTACAAGTTTTGGACGGTTCCAGGTTATCGATCATATGACAATGGTTTATATCAACTATTATAATATACTTTTATCTTATTTATTAGTAATATTGTTTTTAAATTAATCATTATATAGCTTGTATTTTGATAGTTATTAAGTTTTTAATTTAATTATTATTTTTTGAATAATTATATAGCATTTATTTAATTGAATAATTAACTTCTATTTAATCATTATTTAAAAAAAAATTTGATTCGAGTAATTTTAGCACATTGTCAAGCTCGGTCATATAAATGTAAAAGCAATTATTCTATAGAACACAGAACTTGAACTGAAATGTCGTTTTTTTATTAACACTAATTATTTTAACCTTCATCATATGTAATCTAAATTATTTTGCAACTTGGTAAAAACATAGTGGCTTGTAGATTATTGTGGCTGGAAAAATGAAATAAAAATGTTGTGCTGAAAAGAGCAATATCGAACATTTCAATCCGTGTTCATCATTCGAAATAAACTCCACGGAGCTCAGTGAAACACAGAATTCAGTGAAACACAATAAAGTCTTTTCATCATTCACATCAATGATGAAAAGACTTCTCGAAGAAGATTTTGCTATTCAAACTTTTGATCTTTCTTTTCTGCGTTATATAATGAGTTTTGTAACTTTTCTATTAATCTAGAAGTAGCTCCACTATGGAAGGCATTTATTATTGAATAACAAACAATTTGATATGAGGCAACTGTCCTAAATATGATTTTATATGAGCTCTATCGCAAAAGAAATTATTTCAAATTCTGTTGTTTTGATATTAAAAGCAAATATTTGAATGGGATAATTGCTCTAAAATTTTTGATTGGGTCATAAAAAATTGCGAGTTAGCTAATTCAATCTTTTATGACCCCACCATTCCTTTCCTTGTGATATTATACAGTTTTAAAATTTTATTAATATAATTATATAGAACTTTCTATTTAAAAATCAATAATGAATTTGAAAAATTACATCGATTAAAAACTAATTCCATTCATAAAATAAGCTGTGTCTTATCGCAGGTGCCCCGTTTTGAATCATGTGAGAAAAATAAGTATTAATAAAATAAAAGTGATATATAAATTTTTACATATTTATTGCGTACACTATTGAAAAGGTGAACTCTCCGCTAACACTAAGCTCACCTTTTCCTACTCTAATTTGGTAAAGTATTATTTAAATTACCACAGATTTCTCTACAGGATTCCTGTTTAAAATAGCATATTTCTCCACATTGGGTGGAGAGTTTGACATATCGAATGGCAATCTAAATTAGGAATGTCAATATTCGGTAAATCACTGAGAGGAGCCTGACTATTATATTATAATGGAGTTAGTCTGAGAGAGAGTTATGGTGGGGAATTTATTCCATAATCTTCTATGGTTATTTGTAATATGATCCTATATTCTCTCCCCATACAATTTATCATTATATATTGAAAAGTATTTCTATTATTAATTATTATTATAACTATATGGTATGGATGCTTTTCATTTTGATAAGGTTTATCAAGTGAATTGTTCATTAGTTACTAATAGGGTCGGACGGGGTATCACAGCGCATACCCTTTTATGGGGTATCACTACGCACCTCCTATAATTTTAAAACCACTTGTTTAAACCTAAATCTGATTGCACCATCATTTCAAGCATCCTTTTTTTCCCACAAACATCATTACTCATCATTATCTTATAAGTATTTCTAGAGTTAAGTTGCGATTTATGTGGTGTTCTAAAAACGATCTGAAAAAAGTTTGCGCTGGTGATATTAAGATCACACAAACTCTCCAATAACTCTAAAACCAAGATTTATAGATTAATACTGTTTCAACATGTTCACACAAATATTAACAGTTACATTATGTCAAATTTTCAACTTCTCAGTTTTAACGGTTTTCCCGCCACAACCGTGCGCAGTGATACCTCAGAGATTTTAGAAGTATCACTGCGCATCATTGATAACATAGTTCTCATTCATGATTATTTCATCACGAGAAAAAGAGTTTCTTTAGTGCATTTAGTTTTTGAGTAAATACAGAGTTTGCGGGATTGTGCGCAGTGATACCCTACGTATTGTATATCCTACAAAAAAAAAAACCCTTTACACCGTTATATAAATATAACAATAATTTGAAACAAGAAACAATAATTATTATTTATCGTGAAAAGCTTTATCATATTCTACTGTTATGATCATATCCCAGGTAACAAAAAATTATACACGGGATATTCCGGGGAAATTCCCTGGGATTATTCCCTCGATATCCCCAGTGATATCGAGGGGATGACCTATTCTGACGTTTTAGCGATATGGGCATATCTTTAAACGATATCGAAGGAATAGTGATGAGATTTAAATATATTATCACTGGAATATTCCCTCGATTATAAGGGAAGGGCAAGGAATACCGGAATTGTTATTCCCTCGATAACAAGGGAATAAAATTGGGATAGTGAGGGGATATTCCCTCAATATCAAAGGGATCAATATGAATATTCCCTGGATATCTAGAATAGAGGAAGGATATAAAAATAAGAATACCAAATTTAATATTTCCTAGCAATTACTGCATTTGTACGTGTACTTGAATTAGTTGAATGAAACATATTGTTATAGACAAATTAAATGAAAAGTAATGAAGTGATGTTTCCAGGTCTCGTACCAGCACCTTCTTGACTTCTGCTTGCGACGCTAACCACTCGACCATCCTGGACACAGTAGAAGTAGGATTTTAATAAACTTTATGCATTATGATAACTCAAGTTTATCTTTTGGTTATCATTGATAAATATAGTTTCATATTTCATAGATTATTTCTTTTTTTATTTTATAATCGTTAGGGGATCAACTATTTTTCACTAATTCCTGGAATATTTCCTCGATATTGTTAGGGAATCAACTAATTTTTTAGTAATTCCTGGAATATTCCTTCGATATCTTTAAAGGATCAACAAATTTTCAGTAATTCTTGGAATATTCCCTCGATATCGATAGGAAATCTACTAATTTTCACTAATTCCTGAAATATTCCCTCGATTTCGGAAAGGAATCAACTATTTTTCATTAATTCATGTAATATTCCTTTGATATCATTAGGGGATCAACTAATTTTCACTAATCCCTGGAATGTTCCCTCGATAACATTAGGGGATCAACTCATTTTCACTAATCCCTGGAATATTCCCTCGATATCATTTTACGATAGCGGATAATGAGGGAATAAATAGATATCGAGGGAACATTCCGTGAATTTCTCAATGTTACCTGAGTAATAAAGCAATCATAACAGATGTTTAACTCAATTGTGTTTATATTTTTCTAGTCAGTTTCCATTATTCAAAAGATCCAATTCAGGTCTGAAAAATATTCGTAATAAAAACTTTCTGATATTAGGAATTTCCTGTAGTTTGTTCTTCTATTTTCCAGAGGATTCAGATCTGATGAAATTTTTTATTCCCTCAAATTACTGGCCAATCAGGAGATGGTAAAGGTTATCACTTAACTTGGAATGTGAAAAACAAAAGGAGTGAATTCGCTATATGTAAATACAAATTGTTTATAAATATTTGTTATGCTTATATTTTTGAATTCAGAAATGAGATATGGAGAAAAAATGTTTCAAAAATAAACACTTATCATATATACTATTAATTTATTTCTACTATTTCTTTTAATTATTTCAATAATATCTTTTATTAGCATTAACTACATTCTAACTTTCAATTTTCTTTCTCTTTCCATTACCTTCAGAGAAAAAGCTACGGTTGGGCCATAGAAGACTAAATCCCTCTTAATCTTCTCTGGCCCCACCATAACTTTCTCTCTGTGTGCTCATCCATTTCTTTTTTTTCTTTTAAATTAATTCCAAAAGTCTTTGTTTATTCCTCTCTTCTTCAAGGAATTTTCTATTCCTCTTTGAAACGCTTCAGGATTCCTAATCTATTCCAACATTAGCTTGGAATCTTCAAGTTTTGGAATGAGAATTCAATGAATTCAAAGTCAAAGATTTCAGGAACAACTTTTCCAAATAGCTCATCGGATTCAGAATAGCAATTTTGGTAATTCACCAGTGAACTGTTTTACATAATTTGCTTCACTTCACTCTTTATTTTTTTTCTACTTTGATATTGAAAAGATTATATATTAAAAGATTACATTGAAAGATGAAAATTGAAAGATGATCATTATAAGATATTCCATGTATACAATTCCATAAGTATACCATGTTGCACTAAACATTCAAATTAAGTGTATACCATATATACTTTTGGAAATGGATACTAGATGTTCCTATTACAAGTAGTGTTATATGGTAATATGGTAAATTACATGTGTTTATCCTATGTTATAAGTATGGTATTTAACATGTTGCTATGAATGTGGTAAATTACTTCACATATACCTAATTAACTATTATAAATATAGAAAATGAAATGTCGTAAACACCTCTTATAAGTATGGAAATTGAAATCTGGTTATGATGTGGTCAATTTCATATGTATAGTGTATACAGTATCTATTCCATGTGGTTTTTATGATATGGTTTCAAAATAACATAACCAAATGTTAATTATGCGTTTTTATGATGGCTTAATTGATTCAATGTGGATAACACATACTTATACTGCAATGACACATTTAAACCATTAAACCACATGGTAAACATGTGTATGTCATATGGAATTATTTGCAGGGTTATACTGTATGATGCTGTCACTCAATTTTAATCATTATTACATTTTATCCATATAAATATTAATAAACATAATTTTTAGTAGTAGACAATATGGAATAGATGTTAGTATGATTATTAAAAAAATATTTTAAATGAACACTGTTGAATACATCATTAGATTTTGAGAACTAACTAAAAATTAAAAATAATAATATAAAAACGATATTCTTTCCATTATATTTTCTTCTCTCCATTCTTTCTTTCTGGTGTCACCAATTCCTTTCATTTATTCAGGTGTGTCCATAGGAAATTAAAACAGTCTAGATTTTGCTTGTAGAAATGAACATTAAAAGATGTACTTTATTTTTATATTTGAATACATAATATAATCGTTTTTCGAATACAATTTGTTATTTTGCCATATTGTTTATCAAACACTCTTTTTCTGAGTAATTAACAGATTTAAATGATTAGATAAAGTGAAATATTACCATGGAGTTTGAATTACAGGATATGTTTATAAATGAACATATCTGACTATTTCTTCTATTAACAGTAAACAAAAATCAGATAGTAAATAGAAAATTATAATGAACAGTTTAATGCTTCGGTTCCACAGGCCGAATTGAAAGAGTCATTTTTTGCATCTATACGCTATGAAATGATTCATTTTAATTATCATCTGACTGATTTGAAGAAGAAAAATAAGAGTGTATTTGTGTAAATAAGAAAATGTTATTCATCGTACGGATATGAGATTACAAATTGAAACTGAAATCAAATTGTGACAAAAAAACTCATTTATAGACAAATTTGCTAATTCTGAGAGATGGTTACATTAAAAAAGTCTCTCAGTGTTTTATTCCAATGAGAAAATATAATTATCAACCAGATGTCAAATTATGGTGGGACGATTCAGTATGGTTCTATTATAATCGTCTAACTATTGCCACACGATCATTCCCGCTCTTAATCTGCTATGGGCCCACCATAATTCCCCTCTCAATCTCCTAAGACTACACCAAAATTCCCTCTTCATCTTCTATGGTTAACTTAATTCTCTCTCTCAATCTTTAATGACCCCACTATAATTCTCTTCCTCAATCTTCTCTGGCCCCACCATATTTTCCTCGCAGTGAATTTATCATCATCGTCTGATGGTCTAAAATCTCTAAATAGTTTAATAATTTATTGCCTCTTGACACAATGTTAGAGAAGTTTGAGTCTCTTGAGTGACAGCAACAAGATAACTTTGTGAGAATACATAGATGATAACTTCGCAGTAATTGCCAGCAAATAACTTCGTGGTAATTGCCAACAAATAACTTTGTGACAATTGTCAGCAAATAACTTTGTGGCAATTGGCAGCAGATAACTTTGTGGTAATTAACAGAAATTCAAAGCAGGTTTTTTGGCTGCTAAAACTGCTGTACAATATTAACTAAAGTTTGTTTTTGTTATCTATTCTGTACATAAATAGCTACGCACTAAATTAAAATATAAAAGAAATTGCTTCAGACCTAATTATAAAAATTAATCCTTGTAACTTAACTGCTGGTGCAGTCCCGCCTATAGGGGAGGGTGGTCATCAATGGGACAAAAAACACAGAAAGATTGATATTTCATTCACTAAGCGCATAATATGAAAAATAAAAAATCCATGTGTAATATAGATAATCTTTATAAAATGAAACCAACTCGAATGCTATCACATATTCTGTTGACTAGAAAAAAATTAATTAAAAAACAGAAAAAATTGTCCCATTGTTTAACAGCGCTGGTGAACAATGGGACATGCCCTGGTGTACGATGGTACAGTTCATCAAACTTGTATATTGTTGAGGTTTTGGTAAAATTTCAAGTTCGAATAATTATCTCTTTATGTTGTCCCACACTTAGTTAGTTCATATAACATCAGTTTAATGTCCTCTAACTTCACCGAAGCCATGTCAGGAACATTTGGAAAATTAAGCTCATTGCACTTGAATCTTCGCCTAACATCAATATTTCATATTCATCTTTTTCATGATTTTGGCCAACATAATACGTTTTAGAAGTTGCCTCGAATTCTACAAGTGCATAAATCTTCATTTTCAACATTTTCGGTGGAGATTTGAGTTCTTCAGACGAATGAATCAGTTAGATTAAGAGTTATATACCAGACCAAGAACAATAGTTCAAAGGCCATCTACCTCAGATGCTTTATGAAGTGATTTCGAAGGCCTTATCCTTAGTGGCACCAGCAAAAAGTTCTTCTTTCCCTGGTGTATCCGTTGCAATCATGTTGCGTCTTTTTCTTTTATTAGTGAAATTTGTTCTCTATGCAGTGCTTTGTGATGACCTCAGATTGCTAAAGCCCTTGAACATGATCGAAAGTCCCGCTTCAGCTGGAAGCTCTGTTTCTACAAGAAGCCCTGAAGCTACAGTTCACGTTATTGTATCAAAAAAATAGATATATTGATTCATATGGAGTAACTAGACAGTTTGGTTGACAATAAGGCACTGTCCCATTGTTAACCAAATTTTCTGTCCCAATGATCACCATGACGCCATTTTGAAAACATATGGGTATAGCTGCTCAACTACAAAAGTATAAAGGCAATCCTTTCAAATGATCATATTTTACATATTACTTAATATCATGTAAAAATGCCGTAAGCATTATATGTTAAATTTACTGATTTATAACAATTGAAACAAAGTACGAAATATTTAGTTTTATCACCCCTAAAACACGTTTTCGCTTTTACACAGGGCTGACTGCACCCCAACCGCTGAATGCAATGCGAGTGAATGCACTGAAGTATGCTTAATTTACCACTAAGATTTTGTTAAAAAATTACCCTCAAATAAAAAAGTTATTCAGCATGTCCCATTGTTCCCGGTGTCCCATTGATGACCACCCTCCCCTACTTTTGATTTTTTTTTAAATTGTAACCTTATTTTAAAGCTGTCATTTATTGACTTCTACTTCAACTAATAATTACATACGATTAGACAAAAACAAAGGTGATCAGTGATATGATACTCATATTATGAGCATTTATTGAAATATATAAGGAGTATATCAGAGCTCTCTCCAGTCATTAGATACACGAATGTACTTGAGTACATAAGAGTGAATGTCTCACTATAATAAGTTAACTGTAACCCTTATAGCGGCTTACTGAATCTTAGAGTCTCCGAAGCTCGTTAAAGTCTGTACACCGTGGTAAACCCTGCCCACACAATAATACCTAAGAAATATATTTTTTTTATCTTTGCTTCTTTATTATTTTTAATGGAAAATTATTCTTTGTCGTTTACCAATCGATTTGAAAATATCATCTAGCCAAAACTGCTATAAAAAATATATAATATTACAGTCGTGGCTAGGGGCCGCGTATTCTCGGTTAGGGAGCGCCCTAGGCAAATATAAGATGGTACCCAGAATAGTTCTGCGCAGTTACACAGGAGTGGAATCAGCCCCGAAAGCGGTCAGTTTGGCTCCCACGCTGCGCTCTTGCTGCTCCATGGCTTCCGTGGTGAATACTCCGATCGGCTTAGCCGCTGTCTAGAACCTGCTCCTATTTTCACTTGGGTAGTAATTCTACTTATTTTATATATCAGAACTCTAAAAATCAGGATTCTTCACTACACATCACTTCATTTTAGATTTATATCGAAACAAAGTCAAGAAAGACTGATGAAGTTAAGGGAATGATATGAAAGATATAATGTAATTTAAAAAGGATGTGCTTAGAGAACACACGTCAAATTAATTTGGGTTAAAATTTGATTCAATGAATTTTCTGTTTTTTCTTCATTTTTGTTTGAATTATTTAATACAACGTGTACGTAATATAGTCACTATATATGACTGTTTATAGTTTTGATGCTCCAGCTTATAAAAATATGAGAAAAAGATATTGATATTTACATTTTGGTTTACATAACTGGTTCTCAACTACTCCCTATACGTTAAGCAATTATTTCAGTTACTGTTAATGGGACCGAACCGTACTTGGGAAAATCTCACAATTTTATTTTTTTTTATTTCGTAAATTGCTACCTAGTATCCTTCCAGATGTTTGAGTGAAATATCAGAGCTCTAGAGTCACTTTAATTTACTGGGGGGAGAGAGAAAGGGAGGGGGGCAAGGGGAGGATTGGAGTCTCGGTAGATGCTTTACACACTCCCTATCAGCCACTATTAATTCGTAATAATTGACAGCTCTAGTAAATTTTGTGAAAAATCGAATGAAAAAATCACAATACCGTAGTTTCAAAATTGTAGGAGCATTAGGATTTTTTGGAAAGGGGTCGAAATACGTTCGAAATTCGAAAAACTCGTTTTTTATGGGTTTAATCAAAAAATTGCCACGAACAAAAACGATAGTAAATTCAATTTTATACTAGAGTACTAAGTTTCAAAATCATATCTTGTTTATTATAAATATTTTCAAAAACCAAGTACGCTCCACTTACCACAATGGGAGGTAGCAAGTTCTAATCAAAGAAATTGTTAAGTAACGTTTCTAATTAAAACTTCAGTCCAGACAATGCAAACAAAGATGATGTAAATCGTTATCAATCCTCCCGCACTTCCTCACTTCAAAACTTCAGTGAATAATTCACACGCTCTGATAGACCTTTATTCTGTGCTATAAGAACACGCATGTTCACTCATATATTCAATGTTATTGATACTTCACTCTATTACAGCAATGATTAAAATACCGCATACTTTGACTTATCTTCAGGCATGTCCGATAAGAGATATTAGACTGAAACTATTAGAAATATAGTATGATTAATTACTATTGAAATGTTTTTTCGAATCGTCTAACCTTAAATATCATTCAAGTAAATGGCATATCGATCTCACATTATATAAGTAGAATAGTGTACTAAGAGAATTTTAATATAGACTATTGTTCATCTTCATAATTTCTTGGTATTTATACATTTATTATCTTTTATATCCTTTGGTTACAATAAATTGATTCTTTATTATGTTTTTATTCATCATTAATTAATAGGTAGTGATGCCCTTCGATAGGGACGACATAGTGCAAATTAATATTGTTACAATATGGTTAATAATGTTACAATGTTGTTGAGGTAATGTTGTTATATTAATATTTTATCATATAATATTTACACCAAAAATCATTTACTGATAAAACATTTTCTATAATATTCTTATTATACATATTTGCAAACAGTTCGTTTTAGTTTTTATTTTTCAAATTGTATTACAAATAAAATTATACATAGTCACAGTTTATCTAATTAAATCTTTTCAAGACAGATGAAAATATTATGTTGTTATTCAATTTTACTCGAGTTAATAATGATATGTTCAAACAAACTTTAACATACTGAATTGTATTACTAGTTTGTTTTAATTAGTTGAGAATAGGTTATGCAGTGGATAATTAATGCAATGTAAATTAAGTTTTGTTTTAGTATGCAACATTTATATAACAAATTGAGTACTTTGCAAAATATTGGGAAATACTTTATGCTTGTAAATACTAGAATAATAAATTGTTTTAAAACTGTACAGAATAAATAAAAGTATATATATATAAACTAAATAGTTGGGTGAATTAAAGATTGAATTATATCCCCACTATACTTTTTCACAAACACAATAATTATATTCTGGAATATTATTCATTTCATTAAAATGTTAAAAATAATATAATAATTAACATACATTATCTTGTCTATTGTTAATGAATTGGATTGTTACATATTTAGAAAATGCCACTAAACATATTCAGTTAATTACTACTTTAATTACTTAACATATATCTGTACTTTTCTCCAATTTAATCAATTTTGAATCTGATTTAATGATGTATTTTTTTCTTCCACTTACACAGTAGTTTGTTTTAATTTACGAGATCATTTACATGTAATGGTAACGTAAATGGAGAGTATTTTAATACAGTGTAAGATTTTAGAGACTTATCATGCAGCTAGCGGATGCTGGTTGAAATTAGTTAACTTTTGAATTAGTTCGTATGATGATAAGTATCACCGTAATTAAAACTACAGCAATGTTGTACATTAAAAAGTTAAGTTGTTGAATCGTACCTTGTTAATTAGAACCTATCTCATTTGAAATAACTTTTAGAAAAAAAGAAAATGGATGTTGTATTCCATATATTATAAGAATTAATAGTTAATTCAAAAAATATATAATAATTAGTATATAATTCTGTGATCGAGTAGTTTGAAAGTTTCTACAGTGTTTATAGTGAACAAATTATCTTTAGTTTGCCATAAAATGGCCATACAGTTTCTAAAACTAATGCCATGCATACCATAGCAGACTAAAGAATTTTTTTACTATAGAAACTACGTTCTTAACCAGGTGTCTAAATTCACCACCATACAGGATTTCTTTACAGGGCATTTCTAGTGTATTTTCCAATGCACAAGCTACGCCAGAATATTCTTACCATTTCTTTCCAGAGTATTTCTACCATTTCTTATCTCTATTCTTTTCAAAATTTTCATCGGAAGCAACTTCACTTCTCGCCAAAATGAAGCCAATGATTGCCACCAATGGAGAATTGGAACCTCCACAATATTCCAACTACGGCAATGCATTATGTTTGATGATAAAGTGTTGCAAATGTGGCAGCAGATATTGCTTCGTAGAATTTGTCTTTTTGTGCTTAGTCTGGAAAATCTGTGAAGTGGAACATATATTTCATGATATTAAATAATATGATGCGGTAAATTAAAATTATAGTTTTTTAAACTGACTTTAAAATTTATTCTGCTGTAAATCATCGTATATTTAAAATTAAAAAATGTCTAATTCTAATACTTTCACAAGCACAGTAACTATGCACTTATGAATAATATAATGATGTTATATTTTCTATCCGATTGGCTATTCAAATCAATGTTGTTTCACTTCATCTCATCCTCTACCAGTAATTACGAATGGTAATACAATTACCGATTAATTTGCCTCAATTACCTGTCAAAATGCGATGCCAATCACAGTGTACGGCAATGTGAATCCCTCGTGGTGTAGAGTAATCGAGTGATGAATAGGGTTAGTTGCGAGTTATGAGACAGTTCAAATTTTCGATCATAAAGCAAAGAGTATACATGTGTTGCAAATGAGTGTAGCAAAACCGAATATTTTGATTTTTTCGTTATCTAACTTCTAATTGTTGGTAGTTTGTGATTGGTCACATTAGAAATCACAAATGAGGATAAATAATAACAGTATTCGAAAGAAAATTATGTTCAGCAACCCGTTATTAACACAAAATGTCTGATGGCAAATATTTACAGTGTTGCTCATACTTTTTCGATACATCTTTGTTGTGTTTTGGGATGGTGTGATGCAAAGATTCTGTGATATTCTGGTCAATAAACTTCCACTCTTACTCAATCAACTCACAAACTTGTCTAAAATTGGAGTACTTCATTTTGTTTTCTCGGTTTTTGACATTCGACAGCAAATTTTTGTCCGGATTTGGTATGGTAGAGTTCCTGGCCTTGGATTCAACATTTCCACCTCTATGTCTAAGAGGACTTCTTGACAACTCTTGCTGTGTAGCAGGTTGCGCCATCGTGTTGAAAATAAACTTGTTTATCGGGAAATTGATTGGTGGTGGTTGTTCTGAGAGTACTATCATTAAAAAGACTTTAAATTATCAATTCGAATCAATTATATAATCAATTCGTGGTGTATTTTGGAAAAACTCTCAGTGTACTGAAAACAGGAAGAGGATATTCATTGGAGAAAATGACTTTGCCCCATTACTCAGCTGTCCAGAACTTTTATTTCCTTCAAAACCCAAAACGATCCCTAATACCTGTTGAAGACTATCTGTTGAAAATTACACAAGGTATTAGATCGAAATAATAATGTTATCGAAATAATATTGTTCTTTACCTTTGTATTTTCTAATGTATCAGATTGTTGCAGTCTTCACCTTTAAGATGTCAGAAATTTGATTTCAGTTATTGATAAAATAATCGATTTCACCACATATTATTATTTATTTTAAATCTCTATACTTTTTGTTAACTTTCTGATAATTTGCATTATATATTTGCAAACTAAGCAAATTTAAATTAGTTTCATATAATTTCATTAGACAATTCAGCCGTATAATGGAAAAATAAGTGTTTGCCAAACTCATTGGCCACACCTGTATAGTAAAATATGATTTAACTTTTATTGCGATTATTATTCATGATGCTTGCAAATAACTTGAATGTCAATTTGGTGATATCAATGTCCGTCATCTTGTTTATCGTAAACCATATCTGGAAATATTTCATCACTGCAATTCTATTGCGTCCACAATTGACTGACTATATTCACATGTTAATGTACAAAAATGATTTTAAATGATATGAAAACTCATTGGATCAGTTTGCAGAATAACAAACTTAAGATTTTAAATACAATCTTTTTTCAACTAAGTGCCGTTGAATTGAATAAAAAGAGGTTTACTATAAATTTTCATATTGTTTCTCAAATACAAAATTAAAACGTATTTTGAAATACCATTGACTTATGAAACTACAATAATTATATGAGCTAAAACCCATGAATTATCTGATTGAGTTTCATATTGAATAATTTGATCAACAGAGAAAAGTTGTGTGAATTTAATTTGAAGAGTTAAATTCAATGAAAATTACAGCATGGAAACAAAAAATTCCGTCAAATTACCACTCGAAAGCTGACTAATCAAAAACTTAGAATTCAACTAAATAATTATCTGTGGCCTAGCCTAATTTTTTAGTCAAATTTGGAATCCTCAACCTTCCGATTTTAGGTTAATAATTTAAATTTAAATATTGCAATATTTACAGATATTTAGGAGACTCAAATATAAGTTAATGAAATATACAACATAATCTGAACTGCTCTATGATAAAAGACATTCAGCATATATTGAATAATTGATAAGATAGAGAAATTGAATCGAGGTTATGAAAGTGAGAGGAATAAATAAAGTTAAATCATTAAAATTTAAAGAGAAAACTTATAATAAAAACTTATAAATATTTAAAAATGAGAAATTTGTTCGGTGTAACAATATTTCTTGATGCAACTTTAAATCCACATATTAGTAATATTATTGGGATATTGTTCAAACAGTGGAATAATTAAACCGAACAAGTTACACAGACGTCAAGAACTTGAAAAGTGGTTCCATCACAGACCATATCCTAACCGTCGAAACACTAGAGTCTGGGGACCACTTACCCATTTCTCTATGATTATTCAATAGAACATAACTTTCGAGAGATTTTTTTCAGTGATTTCTTTTTAAAAAAGCCTTTGAATTTTTTTTGCCAATATAATTGTAATAAAAAACTCCTGTTTTATAGCTACTAAAGTTTTTAATATAATATTTATTTATTTTTGAGTTTTTCTTAGGGTTTATAAAATCCATTACCAAACAATCACCTTATATATAAATTCCTCCAAAATCTTAAAATTCACTTACAATAAAATTATTGTTCGCTTATAATCTTAAAATAAAATTTAGTTAGGTAGGATTTCACAACCACCGTCTAATTTAAAAGGATTATGATACCCATAAAATATTGCAATTCCTGGACAGCTACATTAAGAAGTGAATTGTAACGTTGATAAAATTACACACACGTTACTCTCTCCTTTGAGTTATAACCATAACCGTTATTTTTCAGTAGAGTGCACTAACAATTCGTCTTACAGTGACCCTACAACTAGAGTAATAGAAATGGGTAATAAGAAGGATTATTCTTTGCTTCCTAACTGTTGGAAATGAAATGATGGTCATGATTGATGAACCCAGTCAGAAAAGATTATTGCAGATTTACTGTTTCCCATCGGCGATTATAATCGAAAATAAAATGACTATCTAATTTCTAAAATGGTAAATGATTCGATGATAATCAAATCGTAATTTATCATAAATAGAAAAACTTTTGGTCTATCGTCTATGATCGGTCATTCCCACCGAAATTCCCAACGAAAACATCCGAAACTATAGAATTTTACGATGAAGCACGAGAAGTAATTTCACTGCAATCGACAATACCAGAGAATTTTCCGTTTATAAATTTTCTGACGATTTAAGTATCGAATGAACCCTAATGCTACATCACGATTATAGAGGATGATTATTTCTGTACTTTAAAGGAATGATAGGGATTAAATATCCATATTTGATCAATGTAATTCAATTTGCACTATTCTAATGTATGGAATGAAATTTTATAATATTTTAATTCTGAAATAATTGTATTGAACATCATTAGTATGATACATCATTAACAATATATTGCATAAATATTCTATAGTTAACCCTAATTGGTTTGACTATCAAAATGTACGGGAAAGTTTGACTATGTTTTTAAAAATCACAAGACTTATTTATAAAACTATGGTGCCGTATTTTAGACAAGTAATTAGTATATATGGTAAGCTAATATGTACCAAACTCCAAGTGAAAACATTGAATATATAATGTGAAATATATACACAGGTATATAACACATTGGAAACCGAGAGAGCAAAGCTATGATTTTGTGGAAGAGAGGGTGTGTTTCTCATGGGTGTAACGTGTTCTCCATGAAAACGTATGGTCTGTAATCTGTATTTCTTTCTATACCTAGCAATGATTATCAATTGTTATAATTGGTACCTAATTCTACAATCTTTACCTATGAATATCAATTGTTATAATCAAAAGAACTTTCGTTTCCTATCGTGTCATCAAACATAAAGGTAATTTCTTAGTCCGATAGTACCTTGGAGTGACCGATCGTGTGTTGAAAGAGAGAAATATGCTTCCGTGAAGAAATAACGCACACCACCTACCCTGAACAAGGATGGCAACGCGCTTTTGTGGCCAGCCACATACTATACATTGCCACACGTCACCACAGTTCAATAATTTAAGTGATTTACGCTGATACGTAAATATTTTTTAGCTTTCAAAAAAAATGTATTCGTATTTATGTAGAACAAAGTCAAGAAAGGTCGATAAATTAAAAGGAATGACATGAAAGATATAAAGTAACTTGAAAAGTATGCGCTTAGAAAACGCACGTCAAACTCTTAAGGTTTAAACTTTTATGGAAATATTTCTGTAAAAATGTGATATAGTCTCTTATGTATGGATGAAGGCTGTAAAAATTAACACGGGGAATCCAGACTGTACTTTCGGAGCTAAAAAAGAAATTTGAGAAAAAGTGAGAGAAAAAGAGATTCATTAGCATTGCAATCATTCCGAATATTTGGAGAGTTAACGAGGTGTACTAATTTTTCTACGGTGGAGAATTCTACGGCAAAAAACATTCACCAAACTCTTTTTGTCTGTATTCAGTTTAGTTCTGAGTGCCATGTGATTTTATCTTATGCAAATTTAAGTCTAAAATGACATGTAAAACAAGGTAATTTGTAAATCACTTTGATGAATTGAAACGTGACCTCTTAGCTTCACATATTTATTTCTATAGACGAGACAGGTCCAATTAAAAGAGCAAGCAAAATAACTAACATTAAGACATTTGAAATTGAAAGTTCTGTACATAAATTATATTTGAATTTTTTTATATATTTTTGGTCAACCCAATTGTTTTCATATTATTCAAATTATTTGAGCTACAATATTTAATCTAATAAGGATATCTGAAAACTCAATGTTATACCATGGAACATTTCTTTTGTCTTTCTTTTGAGCTCTGACTAGTCTTTCTACAAAAAAAACTGACCTAGATTTGCATCGTTGATCATCCCAAAACATAAGTTGTTTTTAGGATGTTGTGTGCATTTCTAGGCAAGCGACACATCCATCTCGTGCAAATGGCAGTGTGCACTGAATCTTCTTTAGTGGACAGAGTTCTGGGGTGGGTTGCTTTCCCTCAAATTAATTCCAATGTTACAGAGCTAAGAAGGTGGATGCAGTCTGTAATTTTTAAACAGTCACAGACTACTCTACACCTGTAGAGTAGTTTGTCATATAATGTATTATAGACCTGTAGGTGTGTTTTAGGCAAATGAAATTTGGATTAGTATTTTTCAATATTTGCTTTTCCGAAGGTTATCGATCCCCTATGGATTTTTTTATCTGGGTTACCCAAGCAGACGTCCTTAATAATTGTTTCATACAGATAAACACATATAGAGTTTCTTTGGGATTATTTCATAAAGTTAACCAATGCAGAAATTTTCTATTCGTTTTCCAACTCTTCATCTAACATCACTCACCTTTCTCCGCGAAGTTTCGATATCGCAGACATTTTCCTGAAACCTCCGCCATGCCCAATCTAAATCGAAAACCAATGAAGTTAAAAGAGTTCCATCGAACATCCATCATACGGCACTGTTCCCAAAAAAAAAACGATTTATTACATTTTTCTATCTAAGAGGTATGTTCATTGTTCGTGTTTTATTTTGCATCTCCGTCAAATATCAAATTATATAACTTTTTTCTCATTGTATTTTTAAGAATCACTTTATATTTATCTGTACTCTTATTATGTTAAAACCTACCCTATCAAATGTTTAATAAACAATTACCAAATCCACTGCACTAACTTGTAACTCAACTGCACGCATGTGGTGCTCTCATATCATCGTACTTAGAAATGTGATATTATCATATGTAAAAAAAAAATATTTCTAAGTAATCAATTTCTAATAGAAAATTATTCACAATACCCTATTCAATTTAATTATCTTAAACGAAAAAAACAAATCGTTTTTTTTTTTCGTGTTTCAACCCTTTATATAAAGACTCGAGAAACATGTTTTTTCTCAGTGTACCAATAGGTAACTGTCATGAGACATAATTTGTTGCCAATTTGCCGATCTGAGAATTGAGAGAAAGAACAAAACATGCAAGAGAAAATGAAGACCTGAACTGTTGATATTTTGGGTTAAGATGACGTCAAATATTAATTTACCAATATCGTTTAGTTGCCTGATAGACAGTTATGGGATATTGAAATGAATGAGATCAACCATACATACATAATAAGGAACACACCATAATTCTCTTCCAGATCTAATACCTAATTATTTCACCATTCCAAGCTCATCCATTGAACACATTTTCGATGATGAAGGAAAAGAAATCTGTTACAATTCTTATTTACGTAATTTCTAATAATTTATGGTCAGCATTTTAGATAATTCCATCACACAATTTGAGACTTACTCAAATTGCGATACTAACAAATTAAGAATACTGGTATTAATCATATTTCTGTAGTTATACAGCGATATTTTCATCAGTTTGAGTCATCAAGAATAATCGTATATGTGAAATGGAACAAAATATCTTGGTTATGATAAGGCCATGATATTTTACAGAGAGTTGCATCACATCTACTCAATGGGATATTGTTAGGAAGAACTTTCACAAAATGGGGAATAATTCATACCGATTAGTAGGACAAGGCTCAAGTGAAACTGTATAAAGATATGAAAAACAGACAATGAGACAGAAAATAGTAAACAGTTTGTTCTTAATTGAATCAAATGTCATAAAATATTCCCAGTTTATATAAATAATAATATTTCTAAAAGTCACATTCTTCATTTCGAGCACGAAATTATCGTGTAGAAATTTTGGTTGGAGTAAGCCCCACTATTTATGTAGGTTTCAATATAATAAAGGAACATTTGAACAGTTTCCGAACATTCAATATTTAAATATAAATATATTGAGAGTTTGATAGAGCATGTCACAGTACATGGGTGTTTACTTTTCGCATTAATCGTTTTAACACTCAAATAGTTTTTATCCCGAATTTAGCAGTGAATGTGATGCAAGGGAATGCATATCTGTAGTGATTGACGTAACTGTACGGAGATAATTAACTTATCGGGAAGAAGTAACCAAGTTGGAAAACGTAACACTACGGGTAAATGTAATTGTAGAGCGAAGCGTAACTGTAAGTGAATTTCGTAGTTTACTCTACATCAAAACTATACAAATACTTCCCCTTTTTCTGCTACTATTATATATTCATTACTGATTTATTCACAACAATTTCTGATGCACACAAACTATAGTTCTAATTCACCAAGAGCATTGGGAGTTGCTTGTGCTAACACTGGAGAATATGCTTCCACTCTATCAAGATAATCGGATTTCTTGGTGGGAGGAATGCCGAGAAAACAAAAGAGAGCAGAACTTAGCCTACATTGCAATGGTTTGGCACAAATAATAAGCAGTTGGAATTAATCCTTTAGTAATGAAATGAGTGGCTGATAGTAATGATTTAGAATAATTATCATTTGAAGAGGCTGTATAGTGTATATAGGTTACAGGATAGCTTTCAAATTGAAATATATTGAATGAAAAAAAAAATCAAATAATATTCCACAAGGGATGAACTTTTGGTGAAGAACTTTCATGCAATATCTATTTACAGTTAATAAAAATATTGTTCCACTATGGATGATCTCTTATGGTGAAGAATATTCATAAAATATTAACAGTTAATACATATTATACGCAATGATGCATGTTTAATATCGAAATAAAGGGATGAATTCGTACACATAGCTCTTTTTTGTATGTAAAGAAAATTACACTGTCGATAACGGAATCAAGTGACCATTTAATTTGTTCAAAATAAAATGTTATTAAAAGTTATTATTGAAAATTTCGATTTGACTTATAACCTTTTTAAAGGTTTATTCTAAATTGTTATATCAACTTTCCCATTATTTAGAGCACCTGCAACACTAACGTTAATTGTTTCACATTCCAATAAAAAACTTCTAATATAATGAAGTAAAATGAGGAGAGTATTTCGGCAACATTTTTAGTTTCTTTTAACCTAGCAAATAATATTTCATTTGATATGAAGGATTGAAGTAATGTGAGCAACTGCCGTGGAGTTATGTACACATTGCCTAAAAACTTCCATCTGGTCTTGAGGGATGAAGTAAATAAACATTTTCGGTTTTTGAAGAGAGTTAATGTAATTGGAGAATTAAGGTAAATGCGTTTCTATAAGAAGAATGATGGTACTTTGTGGATAAAATTCTGAAGATTATAAAATGTAAATATTCTAAAATTATACTAAATAATTATGTAAATAAATAAGCGTTCGAAGATGCCAAAAAAAATGTTATTACAGTGTATCAGGCGATAATAATTACTTTAATAGAATAATAATTACGTTAATAGAATAATAATTAGCAAACCAAAGTGGAAATATAGTATTGTGTTGAATACTAGTAACTTAGCCGTTTGTCAGCTCAGGCTGACAAACCCTCATGAAAAAAAAAAATAATAATTTTAATCTTAAACCGATTTGGATTAAAATTTGGATCTTTTCATGACACATACTTTTTCACATAATTACTTACGATTAGAAAAAATGAAGGAGATAAATGAAAAGACACTTATATTATGAGCATTTATTCAAATATATAAGGAGTATATCAGACCTCTCTCCAGTCATGAGATGTACGATCGTACATCAGTACAGTCACACTGCGACACAGTGTAACTCTCATGAAAATCTCATAACTTAATAATTCAATTCATCGAATTCCAGTCGTCGATAATCTGCGTCCAGACGTATTCAGAGTTCTGCGAACATGTCATCCTAACTTATTTCCAATGCCACAAATCCCATGAATAATGCAGTCCGTAACTGAATTTCAATGTGGATCCATTTTTTAGAATTTTGCAATGTTGCGATCTGGATACAAACAAAGTGAAAAAGAGAAAGAATTTACGGTGTCAAATATTATAAAAATAATTGTTTAAAAAGTTCATATAAGTCATTTTATGTTAATTTTCTTGTGTTAATGTTTTTCTAAATGTACAGTATCTTGGTACTCATGCTTTTATCTCTTTTTATATTAACCTCAATTAGTTTGACTCATGTTTTCTAAGCACGTCCTTTCTAGATTTCTTTATATCTGTAATGTCATTCCTTCCAATTATCCGGCCTTCCTTTTTGAGTTAAAGAATATTTACGTATCTGCGTAAATCAACGTAAATCTCTCAAGTTAGAAAACTAATGTATAATTGTGACGCGTTACAACATAGAAATACAGTTAGGCTAGCATCAAAACACACATCAGTCCACGTTTTCATGGAGTACATACACATGCGCGACCTGTGATTGGGTTGCACTTCACCCAATCACAGCTCTGCTCTCTCATTTGTCAATGTCTTTTATACCTATGTATCTATTCTCATTATATATTCAATATGTTTACTTGAAATTTGGTACAGATTAGATTAGTATATATACTAACAAGTTGTAAGAAATACAGTACCATAGGTTTATAAATAAGACACGTAGTCAAAAAATTCCGGTACATTCTGATAGTCAAACTCATTAGGATTAATAGACTGGTAGTCAAGTTTCAATTTTATGGAATCATGGAACTGAATATTAAGACTTCCAATGAAATTGTTTTTACTATGTTATTTATCAGATCAATTGAGTTTAAATTAAAATTGCTTTTATGTCTGCAAAATATCCAATTCAATAATTCTAAATTTCATGCCGTGAAAACCGTCAACATTCTGAATAATTTTTTTCACTTTGTACTATTAATTTTTTATTATTATTAAACGAACCTTTTCATTAGAAGATTAAACAATGTATTCCAAAATCTAAATATTAGGTACAATTTGATCTGAAACTTGAAGTAATAATAAACAATTTGATGAACTAGTTATAAAGTTATTAGTTTAATATAGAAAGAGCAGCACAATGACAATTTCTTCTTTTCTGAAAACTTATTTTTATACCTAATACGCGACTTATATGTTAAAATACACTTTCCGTTTAGGAAAAATATATAATGAACAATATTAGTAATTCTATATAATACCTTAACAAAAACTTCAAAATTCTGTTGTGTTTGATCATTCAATGAACTTTATTGTGTATACCCAATTACAATAGGCAAAACCATAGCATAAATAAGTAATATATTTCATGGAGCCTTTAAAGGCACCGTTCTCAGATTTTGAAAGGTTTTTTTATTATTGAAGCTACGGTTGTGAAACTTTGTACACATATATAAAATGAATTCTAAGATGTTTGTGTGTCATGACATTTTTTCGATTCGACCCATAGTAAACGAGTTATTCGAATTTCAAACAAATTTCGAACAGTGTGTAAATTAATAAATGGATATTACAATTTTGTAGCTATAACATTATGGTTTTTTGCATTCGATTCTCCACAAGATTCTCTACAAACTATGGAAGCATTTTTTTTAATTTTTCGAATGGGTTTACGAAGTAGTGAAATTTTTAGTGAAAAAAAAATTGAAATATAGTATAAATTTCAAAATTCAATATTTTGGAAAATAATTCGAAAATTAAATAAAACTCTCCCAAAGTTTGTAGAGAATTTCAGGGAGAATCGAATGCAAAAAATCGCAATTCCCTAGCTTCAAAATTGTAAACGCCTTAGGCTTTTGAATTACAAGATTTTTAGATCTCTGAACTAATAGAAAATCCCATTCGAAGTTTGATAATCAGACACGCTGCATACGACTCCTGTAAAGGTTTGCGGGTAACTGATGGGCATACCTTAGTGTGCATCTGATTAGTGGCACGTTAGATACCAGATATAGCGAGATAATTAATTAGTACGAATTATAATTGGCTGAGAGTTGGTTTTTAAAGTACATATTGACTCCCTACCCCCCGGTCCCCTTTTCCCTTTCTCCCTCTCCCCAAGAGGTTAGAGCAACATGAGAGCTCTGATATTTTGCACACACTATAAGAAGGTTAAAAAGCAACTATTTACACAATAAAATTTTTTCTTTAATTATGCCATTTTTCCCGGGAAAGGTCCTCTTAAAAGAATCTTGTAATTGAGTGCATATGAATTTCATTTACTACTCATTCCTCGTGTTTTTCTTCTAAGAAAATGTTCATTCTCTCAGGTTTGAATCAACCGACTTGACTGATAATAAATAAACAAATAGACGATATCTATGATACCTTACTGTATCTAAGCTATCTAATTGTATCTGTGCTATTGGCCATAATATCTGATACATCAATGTTTCTCAGCTATCTTGTTGTATCTATGCTACAAGATAACAAGCTATAAACGATCTTGATTTGATTTCTTCATTTATTTACATTTCTTAATGTATACAATATAGAAGCTTATAAAAAAACGATGCGATAAAAATCTTTCCAATTAACCTTGATCCTTCTATGAGAAAAGAGATAATAGTGCTGTTTTCACTGGAAGGAACTACAACAACTCTTTCTCATGTTGCTTTTTCTCTGATATTTCCCCAGGAACTCATTAAATGTATTGCCGAGAGTTTTATGGCAGACCTATTATATTTCATGTGAAAATGTCCTGCGGCAAACAGAATTGTGCGCCTTTCGATAGATGCAATTTATTGCTATCGAATGGGGAGGCGTAGATCTTCGAAAGGTATGACGATTCGAAGCTCAGGTGAGAATTGAAATATTCGGAGATATTGGGGGAGTTTTTTTTAATTTTAATGATTTTTAACTTCTACCTAACTTGATATACTCGTTACTCACTAAATTTGTATAAAATTATGAACAAATGCATACACAATATATCATAAAGTAGCACCAAGTATTCACATTTTGATATTATACATATAATTGGTCTAATACATCTAGTAATCAGAAATAAATTTATGAAGAGTTAATTTGCAATTTTCTGAAAAGTCGGTTTTATTAAGGGTGGGGCGTAAGTTTGGAAGCAAATGGAAGTGCATATTATAATCCAACGAAAAATATATTTAATAATTTACAGTTATGTATTATTACATAAGGGTTTTAAGAATTCAAAAATAATAAATTTATTCAAAATGTCCCCCCTTCTTTTTAATAACAGCCTCAAATCTCCTCCGAACTCCTCCTACTGCGGCACGCAACTGTTCTTGTGAAATTTCCTTCCAAGATCTCTGTAGCGAACGCTTTAAATCATCCACACTGCGATGGAATTTACCACAGGCCTTTGATTCAAGAATGGACCATACCGAAAAGTCCATAGGATTAACATCTGGGGAGCAGGGAGGCCACATTTCTTTGGACCGAAACCGTGGAAGATGGTCATTGCACCAGTTTTGAGTGACATTTGCAGTATGTGAAGTCGCTCCGTCTTGCTGAAATGTCCATAGAGTGTAATCCTTAGCTGACTCCAACATTGGCGTCCAAATATTCTCAATTTAACATTTAGCATTGATTTTGGCGCCTTGTTCCACAAAAATTAATGGAGATCTCCAAGTTTCTGAAACGGCGGCCCAGACCATTACTGAAGCAGGTTTCAAGGTTCTGTGGACAGTTTTTTGGTTGTATGGGATGTCTTTTGCACTTTTACCAATTATTCTGTCATTCCTCCGGTTGTGAGCCATTTCCACTGTGAAATTTTTTTCGTCAGACCAAACAATTTCACCAGCCGTGCCAGACTTCAATTCTCTCAGAAGTGCTCCAATCTCTTTTTCTTTACAGCTTCTGATAGAGTCTGTCTCTTTTGGAGGGTGAAAGAGGACATCTTTAAGTCTTCTTTGACAACTCCTCTCAATGTTCTCGGACTCACATTAGCTGTTTTGGCTAACAATCGTATTGACCTTTTCGGGTTCCTCCTGATCTTCTCTCGGGCACATTTTATCAGTTGTTTGGTGCGTTGTGAGCGTGGTCTACCACTTCTTGGACGATCAGTCAAGTCTCCTCTCTCATTAAAACGCTTCACACACTTCCAAACAGTCGAGAGAGAGTCTTTGAAATTACGGAATCTGACTTCCCGGCACGGTGTAGAGCAATAATGGCTTCTCTTTTGTCTGACATTTTTGAATTGACTAAATTTTTGTAAAAAATAACACTGCCACGTCATAATGTAGTGTCTCTACTATAGTTCAAACCCTATCACCTACTTAGGAACTTTTTTTAAGAATTATATTAATGTTTGAAAAATTGCTTCCAATCTTACGCCCCACCCTGTATAGCAAATCATCATTGAATTTCGATTTGTATTTAGGATAAGTTATAATAATAGCTAGTTCTTGGGTAACCTGTCTTGTAGTCTTGTGTTAATTGTTTAGTAGTTCAAGGGTTTACTGCTTGGTAGTTTTAATGTTAACTTTTTGGTAGTTATTGTATTAGCTGTTTGGTAGTTTTAGTGCTAACTGCATGGTAGTTTTGGTGTTAAATCTTCAGTTGTATTACAGTTTCAGTTACCGTTTATTTCCCAAACAAATGACTCACTGCATCGTATAGACGATCAACTGATTTTTAACTAATAAACTAATATTCCTCTCAATTTATTGCATGATAAATTACACTAATGAATTATCAACTAATTAACTAATTGCGATAAAGATCAAGATTACTGCAGTGGATTATTTGGTGAAAAATCAAACGAATTATATTCTGCTTTATCTTTTTTATCGATTATATCGAATAATAAACTTCGTGAATGAATAAATAAAAAATTGATTTACTTGAAATACTTTGGAAAATTTGAAATAAGTATGGTTCTTCTATAATATAATTTGGCCTACCATTAATTTTTCTCTCTGTGAGAATAACTATATATCACATCGAAAGAATTATTTAAATATATTCTATATTTTGGTAACTTTAATTTTGAATACAATAGCAACGACCAATGTCCATATGCATGCCCTGCTTATAGTAAATATTCACCGTCATAATATCCTACCAATTGATAAATGAAATAGGAGATCATTCAAACTTTAGTATTAAAATACATTTTTAGTAAATTAGTAAATAAATTATAGGGTAATATACTGAATAGCCTACATGAATGCAGAACTAAAAGACACTGGAAATAATTAATGTAGTATCTTCAAGCAGCTTCCTCTCTTTCTCTTCGTTCACTACCTGATGAGGTTTGATCGGTACTCTTAGTTGTTGAGAAAGAAAAAATAGATGTTTAAGTTTTGTAAAAGAAAATTTTAAATTATTTAAAACAGTATTGAAAGGCTCATTTACCAAATATAAATAGATTTTAATAACAGCTCTCCTCAACTGGGAAGTTTCCTTCAAAGCTTTAAGTAGCTCAGATATTAATGGTTTCAACTGAAAATATTAAATGGAGAAAAGAAGTTGAAAAGCAGATCTGTGGCGATGAAAATACTATGAAAGTTTTACCGTAATGAAAGTTTTAAGTATTTGTAAATAAATTTAAATATTTTAATGTAAACCAATTTTAAAAGTTTAATAGGTCGATAAAAAGTAATTTAAAAGAACAAATATTTCAATATAAACTTTTTAACAAATAAATGAAAAATTTTGAACTTTAAATTTTTTAACAAATTTCAAAAAATAAAAGTATGGAATTTCATTTTTATGCGTGGATTTCAATTTTAAAAAAAATAAGAAAATGAATAACCGTTTCAATAAACGTACCCAGTTGATTTCTTTTCCAGACGTTGAAATTATCAATGCTGCTAGATGATAGACTTTGCTAGACGATAGACGTTACTAGGCGACTGACGTTGCTAAAGTCCTTGCAAGGTAATAGTCCACGGTAACAACATGCTGTTTCCATGCTATCAAACAATAAACTCTGTTTGTCCTTTGCTTATCTTTAAGATAGTACCCATTTTCCTCCTCCGGTGCTTTCACTCTCAATTGCTCATAGCCCATCATTTTACAATTAGCACTGGAGCATTGTGTATGGTATGTGCTTCAAAAACAAACAGCTCTATAATAGCTTGGTGAAAGATTAGCTTGAATAACTTTCAGGGAAATTTCCCCAAGTATATTGTTCCCCCGAAAGTTACTCCAAAATATATTGCCATATTAAAATGGTGACAACAGACGCTACTTTATCGCCACAGGAAAAATAGCACAATGCATAGCACAACATATACATTAATACCTATAGCATAATAAAGTACTGGACACTGATATTTGTTCAATTTATGTAATAATCATTATCTATGATTCCGCTTTAATGCCAATAATTCCAAATGAATTAGATGAAATTTAGTTATCGACACCATTTCTTGAGCTGATATCAGAGTAATTTGGTAATAATTTAGTGTATCTCTAGATCGTAAATAGCACCAACTGAGTGGCTCCGAATTTTCTCTAAGTTAAGAATAGTCCTGCAGATATCATGAATACCAATTGATATATAAGATAACTATTCATATTCAAATATGATCACGAATGTAGAACTGACCTATTTCTCTGAACTTACCCTAGTACATTGCACAATAGACTCTCATTCTACAATTTCAAACACTATTATTGTACAAATTTATCCCTGATGGATACAGACGTTTAGATTAAACTGTGAGCAGTGGATTGTTAATTCACTGTAGGACTAATGAGTAAATTGAGATAAAATTATTGCGGATGCTCCATGGCACACATTTTATTTGTATGTTACTCATGTAGATAAGGTAAGGTTGAAATTATCGGACGGCTCTACATTTTTGGTCATATTTAGTGGAACTCTCCTATGACTCGATCGGAACCGCCCCTATATTCTTTGACCACAAATAACCGCGAATAATTTTCCAGCCCATTTGACTGGTATTCATGTTAGATGATACATGCAGAAATTACATTAAAAACTATCTAATTAGTGCTCAGAGTCTATAGAAACTAACTTTGGAAACATTAAAATGATGAAAACATAATTTACTATTTTTTGTAACTGAGAGTTTTTTCAGTTCATTAGACTGAACGGAAATTATGGAAGGGCTGTAGAAGATTATGGTGCGGTAATAGATTACAATGGTGATAGATGGATATCCTAATAATATAATATTATGGTGATAAAGAAGATAAGGAAGGAGATGGACAAAGAAGGTTAGAATATAGGATGATTAGGAGGAGACCGTCGAAGACTAATATGAGGCGAAAGATATTTTTTTACGGCCCCACCATATTTCTCCTTTAGTTTCTCCTTTGCACCCGTCCCAATTGCATTGCTCAGAGACATTCTCTTGTAAGTTATGGAATATCATCGCCTTCAAATTACCTAACTATTGCTCATATTATTGAGCAACTTTAAAGTTGTAATATTCGAATGAGATACGTGAGCTTCGAATAAACTTTTGAAACTCATATTGAGTTAAAGTTCGATCACTTAGAGGAATTATGCTGTTATGTTGAACAGCCTTGTTCACTGTAATTTAATAAAGTACCTAGCGTTCATTTTTGTCCTTTGTAGTAAATATTAGTCGTATTTTATCGTAAATATCTTAATATAAACATCATGATTAGTCGAAAATGTTCCACGAAACACAATAGACTGACAGGGTTTCGAAAATATGTTATATATCGATTGGATTGATAGATAATTAATCTCCGATTAATAGCAATACTCCTCTTGAGTGTGTCAAAGTGGTCTATGAACACAAAATTAAACATAGAACACTTATTCTCTTCTCATCTTGTGAAATGGTAAAGTGGTCTACGTTATATTTGATTGGCTGATAAATTTTAAAAAGAATGTGAAGTTAAAATATTCTAGGGGAAAGATTATCAATAATTTATAGTTATAAGAAGCTATGCTCTATATATTTGTTTATGTATTTTGTTGAAGTTTTTTGTATATTCGTTGTTTTTTAATCCATAGATTAAGAATTTGCATAAGAACTAAAAGCAGTGAATTTTCATTTTTTTAATGAAAATAATACAGTTATTAAATAATTAAATTTTAAAAATAATATTTTCATTCAACCATTTGAAGAGAAACTTTGAAATTTATAAACTTTGAATTTTTATAAATTTCCGATAACATGGACTGTTTAGTTTCATCTAATTGTAGTGATTTCAATTTATGATTATCTACTGACTTTCGACAAACTATCTAAGGAACAAATGTTATTGGCCGAATGATCAATTGATCAAATATTCAAATTTCAAATAATCAGTTGTTTAATGTAGGAGAAGAGGAAGAGTTATCAACATAAGGACAACCGAAAATGTAGCCATTAAGTGGCACGAATACCAGAGGTCATGCAAAATGTCTTGGGAGCAACCGCTCCCTTCTTGGATCGGCAGTTCCCATAGCACGAGTTGCTGAAACCTAACAACCCTACCTAGTCCTATAAGAATGCATCGTTGGAGCCAAAATAAGAAAAAGAAAAATTTAAAAACGATATTACAATGATTGATAGTAAACACTCTCGAAGAAAAATATGAAATACAGTAACTATAAATTATTAATTAGAAACAAGAACTGTTAGTCGAAATTTATTCAATATAATTCAACTTCATTATTAACTGACTTATTATTAATTCGAACACTGCGAGCAATATGATTATTAGACCAATTTATCATTTGAACACTTATTCATTCGATCAAATTATTATAGTGTTCGGCAATTGTTTTTCGAGCAATTGTTCATTCTAGCAATTGTTCATTCGTGCAATTCTTTTCGAGCAATTTTCTTCCAAGCAACTGTTTTCGAGCAATTCAACTTCTATATATTATAGATGTATGAACAATTTTTGTTTGTATTTTCTTACATACTGAGATACAGATTCAACTCAATACATACAATTATTATACAATATACATATCATTTTATTCATATGCAACAGCATACACATTTCGATTTAATACTTCTTTAGATTCTTCTATCATAATTTACACTAATACTCATAAAATCACTATTTGAGTTCAAATTGAGACATTTTAAAAACACTAAAATATTTATACTTCCCTATTATGTGATAATTAGATAGAAATTTATGCTGGTGCCATTGAAGATCTAGGGAGGACTCATTCAATCTTCTGTGAATCCACCATATTCTTGAACGTAAAATAATTTGAAGAATATTTTGTAAACAATCTCAAAATATCAAATTATTCGTACTGCAATAAACCATTTAATAAAACATGAGTAGTGATTTATTTAGTCTGCAGAAAAATAAAACATTCCCTTAATAATTAATGTATTGTATCTTCATTCAGTTTATGAACAATTGAAGAATATTTCTATAGCATATTCTTACAACAGTAATGGAGTATTAATTTACTATGCCGGGGGCAGGGGTTCTATTCCTAATGAACTGTAATTCAATTCTTTATTTTAACAATATATTATTTCTTTATATGTTCAGGTCTTTGTAATCTCACTTTGAGGTTTAACCAATTATTTAAAACTACTTTAGGAAGAATATTAAAGTAAATTATACGAATTTTATGGTAATTATTAATTTTAGTTAGGATTATTTAATAGATGTACAGTAATCGTTAAAAATAATTTTTATGTGATTACATTTTAATAATTTTAAGTTACTTATTAATTTAAAATCATAATTTTAGGTAATACTGAAAAGCCAGACGTTATTGAAGTTTAATTCTTGCTATTATTAATTTAATATTTGTATAACACTATTGTGATACAGACGTCAGACATATTATAATAAAATGTTGTATCACATGAGGCTTAGAAATTGAACTTTTATTGTACAATATTTTTACTCAGATTAAAAGTTAATTTTCATCATAATTCAGTTTTATTCAGTTATGCAAATGTATTTCTTACCTGATATATTTTCTCTTCAAATAACATTCCCCATTAAGAATAAAACACATAATAGATCCCCATATTAATTTTCCAAGCAATTAAGTGGAGCAATTTATCATTGTATACACAATGATACATGATAAGAATCTTCCTGTAGATCAGTTTTCTATATTAATGGTAACACGCGTGAAATAACCTCGCTAGCAATTCGTTTTCAATATTAATAGCATCGCACATCTTATATATGAGGCGATACTTCAGACCTTTCAAAATCTCTCTCTCTTTCTCTTTTCTCTTTCGAATAATGCCTCACTATTCGAATGCTATAAATTAAAATTTCAAGCGATGAAAACTGCACACAAATTATTATCATTCCCTCAGATATATTCCATGGGAAAGCTTCAATGCATTTAGTAATGATTTGAAGGACTGTGGAAATACAAGAGTGAAATAATTAAACGTTGAAGATTTTCGTAGAAGTAACTGTAATTTAATGAGAAAATTTAATTATTATATGATTCATTCAATAATCAATATATCGAAAAATAAAATTATAGTTTATACTGTATAATCAATCTATGTACATAGTGTACTGTACAGTCAAAGAGAAGTAAATCCGTAATGATTTTTTGATAATTTGCTTCCCAATTGAAAATAGCAGCAGGTTCGAGGTGTGATGCAGCTTAAGCCGATTGGAGTCGTCACCACGGCAGTCAGGGAGCAGCAAGAGCACAGCGTGGGATCCAAACTGACCCTTTATTATTATGATTAGAAAAATTTATATCATGCGAAGATACATTTCTTTGACATCATCTATTAAGTATCTTTCTTCCAAGGCTAATGTTATAAAGGGCTATTCTATCCGCATTAAAAAAGTTTTTATTTATATTTTTTCATCTACACACGAAAAATCAGAAAATATTATGAATACTTTTTAAATTGGATGCTATTAAGTTCATCTATATTGGAATTCGTTAATATTCAAGTTGTATCATCCTTACATAATTCAGTTGAACACTGAAATTATTGAATGTTTCGTTAGAAACCAATAAAAAGCTATAAAATGATGATCAAGTTACTACTGCAGTGATTTGTTAAAAAGTTCCTTTTTGTCACTACAGTCCACACGACACACTGTAAAGATACTCGCTAGCCACTGCACGGAACACTTATTCTGAATTTATTTTTTGAGAAATTAGTTAGAGTATTCTCAGTAGACTGTTCTTTCTCTGTGTGAACCTCTGCAGTTCCAGGGATCTAACAATATTTTGATAGCACGAATTAATAAGAATGGAATATGATTGACTTCATGATTCGAAAGATAGCGTTTCTAATTTTGAATTAGTCGCACAATTTTTCTTTATTTTCAAGAGGAGATATCAATAAATCAATATATCTTTTGAATCAATTTTGTTGAATTATTAGACCTTTGCGATATGTCCGCTTCATTTGAATTTAATCTCATTGAAAACTAACATATCGATTTTCATGATGAAGAGGTTTATTAAACTATTAATATTTATTTGAATATTACTGATAATATTTTCATATTTGAAAATAACCTTTGATTTTATTTAATTGGTTTCAATCAACCAACTTTTCTTAATTTAAATATTATGTTGAAAGCCTAACCTGTATAATGAAATTGTTTTAAAAGATCTATTTTGTGCATTTTCTATATATCTATTGATTTCAATATAATTAGGTAAACTCTATATAGTGACCTAGCTTAAGTTTTTTATATAGAATTTCTACTCCACCTATCATACTTTTTTAATGAAAATTTATAAAATCTCATATTGATATTATATCCATTCTCGCTAGCATGATAAAATATCATCCTAATTTTAATATTTCATCCAATAAGGTTTTTCCTGTTAAGTTGACAATTTTTCCAAATAGATTATAGGTAGGAGCCACAAATCAATTTTTGATTGCATTAGATAAAGGTTGAGACTAATAATTTATTATTCTACAAGCTAATAATTTATTTTTCTACAAACGAATGATTTATTATTCTACAGACTACTAATTTATTGTAGACAGGATATGTCGCCTTCGGCCAAGCCATCAGTCGTGAAAAGAGACGATAAATTTTGTTGTTGTCCAAACTTAACGACATAAAATAGTATGATTTGGAAGAAAATGTATGAGTCAATTTTAACTTTAAGCAAATGATTACAAGTGAATAATATTCCATAACTATATTTTTATTTTACATCATTTTCATAGTCAGTTTTTTAATTATATAGTCATTCAAAAAAAAATTAATCACTTTTGAATACTTTTTTTGATTGAGTTTTGTATTTGTTGTTTTACATTTTATCTTAACAACTTTGTATTCAATTTAATTTTATGATAAATTTTAATAAATTTCAGTAAATATGATAAACACATATTTTCATTTTGAATGCTATTGCGTATCTTTACCAACCAAATAATTATGAGTTTACTTTGCATGTTAAATTGATCATAACTCATTTGACTTAATTTAAAATCAAATTATCTTGGTTATGCATTAAAATGGTTTGGTTTTTATTCATGCAATCGTACAGGCTGTTAAAGAAGGCTTGGAAACATTTTGGTATTATATAAAAAGAAATTGATTAACGATTCAAAAGACTTGTTGAATTAATATTTGAAATGGTACCAGATGAATTTCTACCATTGATAGTCTAGAAGATATGAGGACTTGAAATGTGTCCGACACTTCTAGTTCAACTTGTATTATTTCATCATTATGCATAAGTAATCAATACATAATTTGCGATAAAAATAACTATAAATCATACACAAAGAAGTTTGAAAAGTTCTGGAAGCTAGCGACGAATGAAAATATAACAAAACATATACATTTATCAATTAAAATAGTGCATATCTTACTATTAAGTTATATGTATATAAATACAATTATATAGGTTAACGTCGCTGTGCTCGGACAGTAGTTGTATTAGACGGAAAGTGGGTAGTATCATAGGTCATAAACCAATTTGACTTTTAAAAATTTCTGTTTATCAAATCAATAGTCCTGTGGTAACATACACTTTTCGTGTACTGCGAGTGTTCTAGTTCTAGAATGCTCTTACAGTTGGTATTTATCTATATATAAAATAAAGAAAAGAGTCATGGGTAATTATAATGCCTAAATTCGTATGTAAAAGTTACTATCCTCATCGTCTGCTTACCATTATTAAAGCTCTGTGTGCACTAAATATGTTGTAACGCGGTTAATGGTCAATAATTTAATTTCTGAAACAAAATATTCGAGGCTCATTCTTGCTTGTTCTGCATTGTGCAATTTTTGTTCTGCAATTAAAAGCACTCATATTAATTAGGTCAGGACAATCAATTAGATATTGTTTTGAAGAATTATATATCTTGGAATATTATCATTAGAATTGAATATTCTAATGAAGCCGCCTCATATAATGAAATAAGAATCCTTGAAGTGTGAATCATAAAAAAAATCCCAATTACCTTTCCCCAATTCATGAGAAATTACACTCCCACGATTTGCTACGTTTTTTTAACATTTGAAAGTATTCATTTTCGGATGATGTTTGAAGGATGTTTTAATAGTTGAAAGAACAGAATATAGTAGATTCTAACAGTTTTTAATTGATTAACGATGTTCCATTTAAGAAGTGTATTTGCAGAGCATACTTATAACCTCATGTAAGATTAAAATACAATACATTATTGATATTCACCCGAAAATAACTACTTTATATTATTTTTAGCTCCTCTTGTTTTTCTTCTCAAAAAAGGTTCACTTGTTTTTCTTGTTCTTTTTCTCTTCCTGGCACCAATCAGAGTGTTTGTCAAGTAATTACTTCCGCTTCTTTTTTTCTCCAAGATATTTGCTGGGTATTTTGGTTCTATTTTGGCAATCATGTCTTTAGAGATTCTTTCTATCTTCAAAACAACAATATTGAATAAACGGATGGACAAGTCACAGTTGACATGTGGTTGGGAGTCATATTGTAGTTGACAAAATTAGAGTCTAGAAAAATATTTTGATGTATCTGTTAATCTTCATGGTCTGAACGATAGTTTCAGTATCCATAATGTTGAAATATATCAGATGGCAATAAAATTATTGATATTTTTACATCTAAACATAGCATTCGTATCAAACTCTCCATATAAGATATTTATTTATTCTCCAGTGATTTAAAACAATTTTTTTTTTATAAATATTAACTAATATTTATATATTCAGATAATTTTCCCTGATATAATGAATGACTTCATCGGCACAGGAAATTGATATCACTTCTACCATGAGAGAAAGAAAAAAATATAGAGGAAGAACATTACAGTCACAGACTTTTCTGATTAATGAATTACACAAAATAATAAAATTAAATCATTTAACTGCCTGTAATGAAGATATTTATACTTTAAATAGGGTAAGTTACATTATTCCTAATGTTTCCTAATTTCGTTCATTTGTCACTTATATTATAATATAAATACATTGCTATAGTTTGATAGTACGTGTCACAGTGGGTGTTTAAGTTCAATCATTTTTATCATTTATATTAATATGAAAACAGACTGTTTCACGAATTGACGTGTGAATGAGGTTGTGCGTGAACTATTAACTGTCTCTAATTATATAAATTACACTAGGATACTAAGTTATTTGTAACCAGTAAAGATATCAATTTCATTTATTGCATTAGTTTGAATTTGTAAGGGTTTCATATAATAGACATATAGTTCTCTATATTTTCGCCCACTACCATTCCAAATTCATTAGGTGCAGGTATCAAAGGTCCATAAATTTCAATCGAAGTTACCTTATTTTATGATAATACGTTTTAAAAGCAAGAAGCATTAATTGAATACACCAAAAATACATTGAATCACATTAATTTGAATTACAGATTTTCTAACCTTTGCACCTACTTCTTCAATGTGGGCCATGGCTTGGCGTGATTTAATGATGTAGTTACAGTTTGAGAAGAGATGGATTAAATAATTTAACTCCATGAAGACAGGCGAGTGTCTACCCATTACACTTACAAGACACAACTCTTTGTCAGCAGTATTGAATTCAATGAAATATCAACCTGAGCATTACACAATCCAACACAATATTTTAAACTAACTATTCAATTATATCAACTTTCTACTTATTTATAATTTTAAGCAATTATACACACTAACTACTTGATTTATTAAGATTATAAATGATTTAAAACATATATTTGACAAAAGGAAATCAAATGAATAACAGTCGATTGAATTCACTAATAAAATATAAGATATACAGATGAAAGTTCATTACCAAGATATTTTTCTTTTAATTAGGTTAATTTTTTTCCTATACTAATATCAGATGCAGGGTAAATGGAGTCATAGGTTGTGTTTCATCAGGAGAACATCTCTCCATTGTGCTAAGAGCTTTCAGAAGTAAATCAGTTAATGAACTGTTCATCTGCACTCTGTCAGTTGACACACCTTTTCAATTGAAAATATACTATTACTGTTTGGTAGTACAACCTTTAATGCTGGTATTTATATTCAGATTAATTGATAGATTGATATTCTCATAAATTATTATTGATACCTAGTATCAATTCACATGACAGATCATAATTTTTGAAACCTAGCATACGAAATGTGAATATACCCCATATTTAACCTCGAAAGTTTTTATCATAAATCAGCTTCTGCTGCGATATCAGTCATGAGTCTGCACTTTTGGTGACACACTGTCCATATCTGTCTGAAAATATACCGCATTTGTCTCTGATAATAAGTCCACGGTGATTTTGAGATTGATTTCGAAGGAGAGGTGAAAAGTTGATATCGATTGAAGATTAGGAATATCAGTGTCATTTTATTATCATATTAAATTACTAAGATGATTGATTCAGTTCACTCATAATAATTAATTACACAGTTAATTCATAAAACAGTATGGAAAAATAAATAACATAAATTAATATACTGTTACTATGATATAGAAATTTAAAACATTCAATTACGATGTGTACCATTAGGTTTCTTAATTGAAATGATGAAGGGAATAATAAGTGAACTTCCATTTATATTATAGATCTTTGAAATCTATTCAATATTCTTGTGCAATATCTTTATTTTGACGGTTTATATAATAATACTCACTATTGAAGATATGCATAATGATACAAACGAAAATAACTTTAATTATCTAATATATGTAAATTAACACGAAGGGTAAATTCTGACTTATCAACAGGTTTCATATTTTATTACATATAAGAGAAAACTATATAATTTCACATTTATACTAGTCATTTTAATTGTTATCCATGATAATTGCAAGTATCATGGATACCAATGAAAATGATGAATAAAATATTAATTTTAATCATAGGTTTTTTTTTTTGGATCGAAAAAATTGAACTTGTCAATAGCTTAGAATTTAACCCGCTCATTTTGCAATTACTTTCCCTATCTGTTCATTTCGACAAGTAAAGTTCGAATCCTATTAGACCTTAAGATTGTCTCTCTCTTTTCAGTTCGACATCAGGTGCATCTATTCTAAATGTGTAAAACTCTCATTGAAATTCAAACAGGAAAACAATGAGAAGATATCACTATTACGCAAATATAGAAATGCTTTTAAACACAAATTTTCTAATGCTTCATCATCGTAATATAATTATCCATTTTTGTAGTTTCATTCTTTCAAAAACACTATTAAGTATTCACTTTATTCTTGTTTTATGATAATTATAATATAAAAGTAATGCTCTTAAATTATTATGAATGCCTTAAAAATGAATAATATTATACTTCCATATATTTATTACTGCTTAAACGATGTTATACTACTATATTATCTTAGTATTAAAAATATAGTATATTTACCAACTTAAAAAAAGATGCTATACTCATACGTACAAATTAATTAAATATATTTTGTTTTCGTTCTGACTATTCCTATTATTGGAACAGGTATTTCGACAGTTTGATTCCCACGGATTTTTTTTCTTATACCAATTCCAAGAGAGAGAATTCGGTCACACGGTCTCTAGAGTCTTGAAACCAATTTGCATCTTAATAAGATTCCAGAAATTAAGGAATTTAATTACCAATTTAATTATCTTATTAAGTTTTGAAGCTTTTTCAAAAAAATGAAATTTTTTAAACAATTAATATTCAAAGATTATTCCCGACTTCAAATATAGCGCTGAATCCTTTAATGTTCAGGTAACCTGTTTGAGGTAAATATGATCATTTGGACGAAAAAAGGCTGAATTCTTAAAATGAGTGTAAATTGATATATTCAGTTGTTAAAAATTATAGTAGAATACATTCGTGCATTTATCGAAGATAGAAACTTACCCTAATCCCACTTTATAATATGTTACTTATTGATGTTCATTGTCCAGGTTTTTTCATTCTCATTCTGAGGTGTATATAGTATAACTAACAGCTAAATGATATTTTTTTATAAACACTTTTATAGCAAAATGAATTTCCCTTAAATATCTTGGATATTAATGAGATTAGGATTTCTTACCGAAAAATGGATTGCGGGTTGAATTTTATTCTTCCTCACACCATCTTTAAGTCAAGTGGCTAAGTGAATCTGTCCATCAATGTGACTGATAGGCCTAACTTGCATATAGGCTGAGAATTAAGCCCTTACATCATGCACTCGAAGAAACTTGCATAATATTTTAATGATTAGACATTTAATTACAGTTGTTTTTGTTGTAGAGGATGTATTCCATCGCCTTAAAGTCAACTATTATGGACATCATGACATGAACAAGAAGAACCTTGCATATTGACAAACAAATAAATGTAGCTTTTATATTCCTAACTTATTTCAAATGATGAGTCGATGACATTATTATATTGTCAACTTTTTTTTTTTTTTTTTTTTTTTTTTTTTAAAAGACAATATTTTTCCATTAAAAACAAGAAGGATAAAATCTTTACAGAAGAGGAAATTCCTTCAGGAACTACGAGTGAGGGGTTGAGTTCCCTGAAGGAGTGGACCCGACCCTCTAAAACCTCTCCTTCGCGGCTGAGAGGATGCTGAAGGCATTCCCTCTCTGGATCGCAAGAGCCATTCGCTGTTGGAACCAGGCAGACTCCCTTGGATCATGCGTTGTCTCAACAAGGCGTCTACCTATGCACTTCATGATTAAGGAGGTCGTTCTACCGTACGCTCCTGTGGTCTCTATAACAATTGGCTCAAATATGTATGCATCTCCAAGGGCGGAGTATTTCTGACGTTTACGGTTCTCCGCAGCCCCGGCAGCTGATCCGGCCTCAACTGCGGAATCATTGAGGTGTGTCTCGGCAAATGTGTCGACACACGTGCAATCCCAAATCAGACTCTTTCCATTCATGTAAGGAAACACAGTAATCCCATCTGGGCGTTTACCATCACCTCTGTCAAGTCCAGGAGGCTCAAGTACTGAAGGGAGTCCTGCTCTCTGCAAAGCCCGTTTTACCACATCATTCATTGCTGCATGTCTTGGGTGACGCCCAGAACTGTACCTACAAGACAGGCCATGCAGTCCTCTGACATCCATCCCACTGCCACAGCGGCGAGAATGAAGTTCACAAACTCTGGCACCAACTCTGAGAGCAATGGCTACCCTCAGGACCTCTGGATCGAGCTGTGTACCCAATGACGGTATGGGAATCGCGTTCAACCACACTCCAGTTTCTTTAAGAGATGCAGATAATAGTCGTGCCCTTGCCACCTGATCAGCTCTAGCCAACAGACTCTCCATTAATGAATGAGCCCGTGGTGTATCCCATTCTTTTTGACTGGACTCATGGACTGGTACCGGGAGACCAGCCTGTAAACCCTGCCTCCATGTCCCAACTGCATCTGTAAGCTCTCCGGTATCGACTATATTAATATTAGAAAGAATAGTTTCAACCAAATCACTCACAGAATACATTGAAGACACAAAAGCAGGCAAGGCAATATCTCCAGCTCTCCTACAACCTAGTCCACCAAGGCCAACCGGTAAAGTTGCCTGAACCCAAGAATCAGCTGACATCTCTACATTGGTCACACTGGCAACGGCAGATCTAAGTGATTCATCAAAGCAGCTAAGTTCGACTACGTGCTTGTAAGCTGGAGAAGCCCGCAGAACATATTGTAGCTTCGGAATGGAGAAAACATTTCTCAACAAAAAGAAGGCTTGATGGTTATCCACCAACCGCAATCGAGAGACCATGAGATCCAGATCTTCTTTCTTCCTTAAAATCTCCTCGGGGATACCCAAGTCACTTAAAGGCGCACCCAACAAGGAGCAATTGTCCTTATGAACCACTCTGACATTTGGAAGCACTGCCCGGAACAACAATTCTGTTTCACCAGGGGCGTTATCATCGAGAATGGTCAGCTCACATTTTGCGCTATTAACTTCAAGTCCGATGGTACTCAACCCATCTATCAAGGTTTTTACGTCCTCCAAAACTCTCTCCGGTGTATCTCCCAGGGCTGCGTCGTCCAGATACCATACATTGAACTCTGACTCAACCCTGCGAGCCACCTCGTCAATTCCAAGAGCAAACATAGCCGGTCCAAAAGGGTCACCCTGCTGGATACCTGTCTCCGACCTCAGCACCTCTTCACCAAAAAACAAAGCTGAAGGCGAAGAATAAGCTTGCCAAAGGAGTCTATATAGCTCCGGCACACGGTTACGAATAGCAGTAAGGAAGGTATCTCTCCTCAGACAATTGAAAGCGTTTTTCATATCCACCTTGAGAAACATCCTCCTATGGTTACAGTCATTCAAGTACCGTCTTGCAGAATGTGCGGCAGCTTCACAGCCACCCTTCGTAGAGAACCCAAGCTGAACCGGTCTTAATTCACTACCAAGAGAGTGTGATAAGGGGCGCGCACCAACCTTGGCAGCCAACCTACGCAAGGTATTACCTACTGCTATGGGTCTGTTGCCACCATCCTTTTTGGTTAAAGCGCACAATGTGGCTCCATAGAAAGTTGACAAAGCAAAATCAGGAACTTCTCCTCTCAATATCGCATTCACAAAATCTGTCAGAGTGGTCAAAAGACGTACTCCAGCCTCTGCAGATGAATGGGACAATAGCGTCTTCAAATGACCTGGCCTGAGGCCATCAGGTCGTCCGGCAGAACCAGGACGAAAAGAATTAACAGCCCTCCGGACATCCTCCTCCGAAACAATAGGCACAACTAGAGAATTATCCGGAGGCTCTGGCATCATCAAGTCTAGCGGGGCAGGCGGGTGTTTAGACCTCAACGCTCTGACAGTCTCTTCGTTTCGTTGGGCCAGTCCATCCGAAGATGACAGCTCACGAACTGCTCCTGTTAATCTTTTGTCTGTTAACGTTAATATTTAAGCTGACATGTGTTAACGACTAAACTGTTAACTTCTTTAAATATTTCTTGTCTTCGTTTATGTAATATTAATCTCTATTACGATTAAGAGGCTTGATTCACGGAATTCTTAACGTGACAATTAGACTATGGACTTATATGGACATAAGAAAACTGAAGGATTCAAGTGATAGGAGAACAACAATTCTGTTATCTTTTAATAGTAGTTGGTACAGTGATACAGATGAAATGTTTTACATTACAGTAAAATCTACAACGTACTATTAGAATACAGAAACTATTCTGTGCCTAGAGGAGCACAGGACTAGTGTGAGTCTCCTAGGTGAGTGACGAGTTCTAATTCCCCACTGACTCTAGATAGAAAAATATCAAATATATATAGTGTGGAAGTACAGAAAAATCTAACCATTCAAGGTTGACTCTGGTACCACACCCTAGGTATAACATCAGTTTTTTATACCCATTCTAAACTCTCTGTGAAAATCTCACAGCTCTCTTTACATAAACACTTTATTTAAGTACTTCTTTGCTTGACATTTATTATCCATAATTGGGAGATTCTTACATTGGCTAATCAACTCGTATTGTATACGCCATGCTTGTATTCCTTATAGGGAATGTGCAATAATGCAAGACGCAACTTTACAATCTTTTTGCTAAGAGATTTGCAAACGATTAATGTAACACATTTTTAACAAACACGTTTTCAGAATATAAAGAGTTTAATTAACCCACAATATGTAATACTATTTTTTCATTATAGCCTTATCTTTTTAGAAAGCTTTTAGAATATAACTATGTCATTTTTAGTTATTCATTTATTTCTCGAAATGTAACTATTACTTAGCTTGAAATGGATAAAATTAACGGGGAAATATGCAAACAGTGTTGAAGTTACAGGTTGCCTTCAACACTGCCCCCCCCCCTTTTTCTTTCAAAACATGTTATCATGTTTTCAATAACCGAACAGAATACAGTATACATGTATCATACCAAGCTTCAATATCAATACCCAATATTTATAATATAACATAGTTACAAAGTCAAGCATGAAATCAAAATATAATTATTTTATATATGACCAAACAATTACAGAAATATTCAACATTTCCTGTATAAAATTACATTTATATCGAATAAAAGCATTAGACATTTAGAACACATTAACTCATATTATCTTTTATCAATATTCTCTCGTTTTAACGTCTTACGTTTTTCAACCTTAAAAAGTTAACAATAAATCAAAATACAATATATAAGTACATTACAATGCCTTATCATTCATTATCCTTAGTGAATTACATCCAACAATATCCAACATATAGCATATATCAGTAAAATAAAACCATATAGGCTAAACTTTCACTTTCTACCACAAAGTTACTGCGACCTTCATTCAAAAACCTGTTATAATCTACTGCAAAACTTCTTTCTAAGTTTGCGAAAAAGAACTTATTTTACCTCGGTTTACACCACAATAACCGGTATTAATATTATATTTTATCCATGATGAATTATTATCATTCATATTAAACACTATTGATACTCATATATATAATAATATACACTTAACTAACATCTAAGTTAATAAAACATTTATTGAGGAATATTCCCGATACCGTATATCTGGTTCAGGTCCCATTGAGATGTCTTTTGTCTAGATGTTCTTCAGGTTTGTCCAGTGCATTTTCATCATGACTGCATGCGGCGGTCGTTGACCCCAGCTGATCACCTTCTGGCTCGTCTGGTGAACTGAATGCACTGGTTGGTCGTGCTACTTCCTTATGCTCTTGTACTGTATGGCAAATGTCCTTGCAGGCTTCTCTCTGTTTCCCCCTTTCTTCTAACGAAAGCCGTAGTGCTTGTAGCGCCTCTATACGTCCTTCACGGATTCTGTTAGAAAGGTTCTTCTTACTGTCACCCTCCTCGCAGTCAGGAAAGGTATCACAGATCCTCCTCCGTCGTTTTTCGTCAGCCATAATGTGTTTTTCACAATTATCGATGTTTTCATATTTATAAACTTCACTTTTCTCGGAGTCAGGAGACTTATTAAGTTTCTTCTGTCGTTGTTCGTCAGCTGCAATAAATTGTTCACAGTCGCTCATTTTTATCCAGCCACTGTTTTCCTGTAGCTCTTCCATTAAGGGCTTTGATATTCTCAGCAATTCCACTCTTGCCGTTTTGTTCAACAATGTGAATAGTGGTTGGCGAACGTTAGATTGATGATTTTCAAGTTTAATTTTCTTTACCTTATCTGGGTAGTGACTGGTAGTAATCCTCCTTTTGCCTATTGTGAAATAGAGGATTTCGATGTCACTATCTGGTTGATCGTATAGTATTTCCGGGTCACTGTCTGATTGACTCATTTTGTGTTTAGTTAGGAACCACCGGCAAATTTACTCTTCTTTTATTCAGTTCTTCAGTGACCTGCTCTTCTACTCCTGTTTCCTCAGTGATCAACTTTCCCTTTGACTCGTCGTCGTCGTTAGTGCTTGTGGTACAGATTTAATGGTAACCAACCCTCACGGGTTTTCTTGTAGTTACAATCCGTTTTACTGCCCAGTGAAACAAACCCTCACGAGTTCTCTTGCGATTACACTCTTGCAGTTTCACCACAATTCACTAACTTAGTTCGTTTTTCACTGTATCACTTCTGTCTATCTTATTCCATTTGTAATCCATATATCTCTTTATCACGCATCCATCCCGTCGAAGATGCCAATGTTAATATTTAGTCGTTAACAGCTCCACTCACGTCACCATCTGCAAACTTAGCTGCCACTCTTTTTTTCAACTTTTGTAACTTGTCATCGTCTGAAGCGTGTCGATTATTAACAACTGGGATTATGGGTTCAGGCAGCGTAGGTAGGGAGTCAGTCTCTAAAAATTGGGCCATCTGCCGATTGATTTTGGTAGCAAGAGAAACCTTACGACCTTCCCTACCGCCATCTGGGCACTGTAGCCCCCAGTAGCAGAAGCTCATAAGCCTTGTCCATGCTAATTGGGTCTTCTGCGTCAGAGCCCCCTGCAATAACAGTTGGAGGGCTCCCGCCACAGCTATTACTGATCCCCTGGGAATCGTATTTAGGACCCTCAACCTGCTACGACAGCCACCAATATATGCCTCCAAATTCACCAGCTGATTGAGCCGCTCCGGGGGGTCATCGATTGTACCCCGCCCTCGACACGCCACACAAACCCATCTTACTATAACTGACGCCTGTGCCCTGGTCAGTCCCACACATGACATATGAAACAATCCAGAACACAGTGCACATTTAACTCTTTTCTTTCGGTTATTACGTGTGTCACATGAGCTACAGAGCACATCCTCACCTTCAATCATCAAAATAAAATAGCAGTCTGACTGGCAAAACAGAGCAAATGCCACGAGCACCCCTCAACCGGAGTGCCCATGAGCATTCAGGGGTCAACAACCTCCCTGCTCAGTACTCTGGAAACACTTGGCAGACGTTCAGAGTTCACCAGGCAGACCAACAATTCCTACCTCAGCTGTAACTTAAACCTCCTGCAACACATCTAAACAAGGTTAACTTACTAGCTTACTACAGAATAAAAAGGTTAAAAGAGATAAAAATCAAAACTAACTGACGATAAAAACAACCTAAATAAAAGCACCAAAGAATGGCAGTAATGCTGCTAATTGCGCTGCATAAGGGATTAACAATTACAAAGTACAGTCAGAACCAGCAAAGACAGTCACCGGTCACTCGAATGTGCTGACTAAGCGGAACACAGGTCTGACGCACGAGATAATTAACAGAGGTGTTTAATAACAACAACCTCCTCCCATCACTACTCAATAGATACTCAACTATAATCTCAAAAGATTTCATATAAAAAATGATTTAGTTTTGGACGAGAAGTAATGAGACTTAAAGTTTCCAAACAAAAATATATCCGGTTAATCATTGCTCTAAATTCTCTCTCAACTCTACCACTAAATTTCAACTTTCATTCGTTGTAACCGAAACGATTGAACTTAGCATCTACATCAATCAACTCTGGAAAGTTATTTCATAATTTATAGTTGTTTGTTAGACGTCTGAGTCGGTTTAATTTAATATTTTTCATGCAATAAGATGTACGATTTTATATACAAACTGATAATTCATTTAGTTTCTTAAATTGATGAAAGTTAAAACATCATAAAAATATGTATAAATTTCAAACATCTGAGTGAAAAGTGATACATGATAATGTAACAGTTATTTAATCAATAATTTTATATTATAAAATATTATCCCATATTACATAATACTTCATTGAGGATGAATATAATAATTTACGTTCTTAGCATACAGTGATAGAAAGTTAAAACATCATAAGGGACAAGAATTTTATGTTTCCTTTTTTTAATACTCACATATCCATTGTTTCCTTTTTTTTGTGTTAGTGAATATACATTGTTCGTAGGTTTACTAATTGATTTTATTTACTTTTGTACACCGAACGTAGTTTGTAGTCAATGAAAAAGTGAGTGTGTAATATATTTTTTGAGAGTTTACTAATTTCACATTTCCAAAATATTTAATAATAATAATTGTAGTTATTTTAAAATTTGGCGTAAACAAATTTGTAGGACTTGAAAATAATAGAAAGAATAGAGTAATTTAAAAAACTGAGTTTTTCAAATTACTATAATGCAGTGATTTCTTTTATCTGATAATACAGTATCACAGTGACTATCATCACTGTTTTTTCTAACTTGCACTGTATTTATTATTAAATGCATTAAAACATACATACACATTATATAATTTCAATTTACCATATACTCTGACAACTACTTCCATTACATCAACTGTTCACTGAACGCATCCCGCACTTTCACTGTCCTCTAACAAAGTAAGACAGTTAATATTTTCAATCTGATGATTTTCTGTTATCATATAATCTCTTCCAACATCACCTCATTGTTTCTTTTCTCTGAGAGTATTTGATATTTGAAGAGCTCTTTCAAGAGATTTCAGACTTTCGAAACAAAATGAAACACTTGATTCCGTCCATTGAACTAATACAAGGGACTTCAGCCAAGAAAAGAGAGAAAATTGGCTATTTGCTCCCGTGACGCCATAATACTCTCTTGTTGTGGGTGACGTAGGAATTGATGACATACTAAATAACATTGGATATTACTGCCTATTATACTTGTACTAAATCATTAATAACAATACTTTCTCAAGAACAAAACAATAATTATAAAACCACTTGCTTCTTAAGGTAAGTTACTTATTGCCGGACTGTTAAATATTTTCATAAGCCACATTCACTGGTGAATAGGATTGTAAGTTATAAATGTAAGAAGTGAACTAACTCTTGTTTTGACGTTACTTACCCTAACACCATTACATATAATAACGAAAGTATATTTTATAACTATTATAACTGTTTATTTTGTTGTGGTCCAACCTCCTAATCCTGGGCAGTAAATTTTGCTGCATCACCTGAAAATTCTTCACAGAGTAAATAATCCACGGATTACTCTATCCTTCGCTTGAAATTGTTACGGTACGGTCCAAACAAAACAGTTGTGTTAGTTTAATAAGTTAAATGTATTGCATTTTGGTGAATATATTTTATTTAGTTAACACTTATTTATTACTAATTTACAAATAGTAATATTGTATTATATTTTGATTAATTATTTATTGATTTGGTTATCTTAATTGAAAATATTCTTCAATATTACTATAGAGACTAAAGCTATAAGTTTTTTCAAAATCTAATATTTCACTTTCATACAATTTTAAGGTACCATAAATTTATAATTAATTGGTATGAGGAGACCAAAAACTCATTAATAAACCTGTGGTTTTCTTATTATACCTTATATCAAAATAGTGACAATCTAAGTTTTGTAACGGGAGAATAAAGTGGATCAAAAGTCTCTGATTTGTACCACAATGGCTGAAGCTCAAATTTAGGACAGGAGTTGAGAGATGAAATATACAAGAGATAGAATTGTTACACCTATCATTTTGGAATGAAGTCTGCAAGATTTCCAGAAATAGATTTAACCGTAATGAGTTTGAAGTAAGTTTTTTAAGCACATTCTTTTTAAATTACTTTATATCTTCCATGTCATTCCTATAAATTTAGCGGACTTTCTTGATCTCGTTCTTTCATAAATACCAAACATATTTTTTGTATTTAAAAGTTAAAAACATTTACGTATAATCGTAAATCACGTAAATTAGGAAATTAATTGTACTGTGGTGACGTGCGGCAACGTATATATACAGTTTGGTTAACCTCTAAGCACACATCAGTCCACGTTTTCATGGAGTACACACATAAGCGTGAGCTGTGATCAGGTCACACTCTACCCAATCACAGCTCTGCTCTCTCAGTTGCCAATGTCTTATATACATAAGTATTTATTTCTCCTTAAATGATCAATATTTTTACATGAAATTTGGTACACATTAGTTTAGTACATATACGTACTATCAACTTGTAAAAAATACAGTACCGTATGCTTATAATTAAAATGTGTTTTTTATACACATAATCAAACCTTCCCGTACATCCTGATAGTCAAACTCATTAGGGTTAACACTTTATAGAAAAAATGCTTTTGGAACTCAATTTGTCGAGTTATTTCACCCAATTTTATTGTTTGCGAGCGAGTGACTTTTATACAAATTAAGATTATGTAAAATCTTTTATAAAAAACTGTATTTAAATGTTTGCCAATTTCGGCATGCATGATATATGGGCGTAATTCAGACCCTATAAGTAAGATTGTCCTATCAGTCACATTGATGGACATATTCACTTAGCCACTGGACTTAAAGATGGTGTGAGGAGGAATAAGAATTAAAACCTGTATCCTTTTTTCGGAACAAATCCTATTCACGGTGAAATATTGAAGATATTTAATAGAAACTCATTCAGTTATAAAAGTGTTAGTATGAAAACAATTAAATCTATAGAAGGATTTAACTACACCTCAGAGTGCAAATGGAAATAAGTGAGTATCAAAATAACTGAAGTATTCAATTTCTTCATCAACAATTCAAATACGTTCTTCTAGTATAGTAGGCTGATAAACTAATAAAATGCATATGCGTACGATTCTCTGTGTTTGTACTAAGTTAATTCTTGATGTTCAGGTTTTTCTATTCATATTCCGAGGAGTAATATAGTTTCAGAGAATCAAAACGTTTATATAGTTTCAGAGTATCAAAAGAAATGAATATAACTCACAGTTATATCAATTATCAAACTCAAGAACATATCAAATGCCAAGCAGTAAGTATATGACTGGCATAACGTACGTAATTTCGGTTATTCAAGTTTCATATGGAAAGCTGCATTATGTTACTGTACGGATTACATGTAATTAAATAATCTGAAGTTAAGATTGAGTTAGAGATACCCTGAGACAGTAACTGTTATGGTAGGGCCAGAGAAGATCATTGAAGATCTCTTCCAATCGTTTACTACATTTTTTTGTATTAAAAAATGTATACTTTTTGTATATAAATTAATTATTACCATCGAATAATAACGTGAAAAAAGTTATTATTTATGTGGTACGAAAACGTGAATTATGTGAGAAATTTCATTTTTTTCCCTGGCGCTGGTCAATTTAGAAATTAATCATATATCAATATAGAATATAGGTACTGAGAGATAATGAACATTTTTGAATTTAATTTAATTTATTCCTAAGATTTTTCAGATACTATGTTGAATCTTCGTTTAGATAAATAATTTTTATGTTTATAGTTTTTAAAGTTGCGTAAATCTACAGATATATCAAATACAATTTCAAGTGCTCTTTTCAGCTGCACTATCATTTGCTGTAAGGTGAAACTAGTAACATTCTATAGATAAATTATATAAGGTTTTTCAATGCTTATTGACTTAGATTTTCTATGTCAAAATGTTCTCAATACTTCAGCGACACCCAGTATAATCCTATTATACTTAATATCATCAAAACTAAAATAGAAATGTGTTAGTAAACCTCTTCAGTTTTTCCATCCCATATTGTAGGAATGAGATGCTCTTACATTGCGCTTTGAATTAAACAACAAAGAATACATGAAAGCAATTGCAGTTGAATCATTAAATGCTCAAAGCTACTTGGAATGAGATAGTGAATATATTTTAGACGATGAGACGTAAATAGTTTCTAACTCAACGACATTGATTCTGTTGAGTTAAAGCATTTAATTATTCTAAGATATCTCGTATGATTTTAGCGTATCTTATAGTGCTGTATCAATTCATGAAATTTCTATTACTATATAAGATTGTATTGTTGAAATCTCTAAAAATCTTTCAATATGTGATGGTAATTTAATAAACTTCATTTTATCCTTTTTGTAATTCTGTTTAAAAAAATGAAACTGTTGAACCTTTTTATTCAAATAAAAGATAATATGTGTTCATTTTAAAAGGAAAAAATGGCAAGAATGGACATTTCCTCTATGTAAGTAGAAAAATGAATTCATTTATCTTTGTTGATGATATATTTTATAAGTAATTACTTTATAGCATAAAAACTGAAGCAACCTTGATGAATGAAGAAAAGGTTTATTCTATCTGTGTTCCATGTATCAAATTTGAATTTCCATATTGCAGTATTTAATAAGGAAATACGAACTAGAACTTTAAAGTTTTTGTGTTTGCGATATTCAAAAGGAGAGTTCCACTCTATTTATTGAATTGGTAAACATTAACTTTTGTAGATCTTTTTTTGGGGAAGAACATAAATAGGACATTTGATTGTTAGGGAAATTTATGAGAGAAATTTTACCATCCCGAAGGAAAGTTAGAATAGAAGATCAAGAGTGGAGTTCATCTATTCAATATATATCATGGAATAGATTTTAGTTTATAAGATAATTTGGTTAAATTTGTGAGAGTGAATATTCAGTTGTTATAATAAATACCATATATATGTAAATTACAATGAATATAGCGATAGATAAACCAATATAAATAATTAAATATATTTGAAATAAATTAACAAACATGGCAGGAAATTTTAAAAGCAATTCTTTCATTTTCACATGTTTTACCATTTTACAGTTAATGTTATATAATACCCACCATACCCCAAGACTCATGAATCTGAGTCAGCACACTGTGTGTCTCCTCCCGAGATAAAATGATGCTCAACTGCATGCCACTGATGATAATTCTAGGGAGATAAGTCGAATGATACTAAAACAGCTCCATAGATTGAGATAAATGGTTAAGGATAAGAGAACATATTTATTTATAAATGGATAATTACTCTTCAACAGGTGAATGGTATCCAACATTAAATAACTTCATTTACTAAAATATTGCAAACTGTTCCATATCATGTATATCGTACAGTATAATGAAATGGAAGATGAAATGAAATTTGTACAATTTTAAGTAAACAGTAGTTCCCACGAAAATCCTGAAATTAGTGTTAGTATCACCTTTTAATAAAAATTCTAATAATTAAATTTTATTTGTGTTTGTGTTCGTACATACGTGACGCTTTTCAGATAGAAAATGTTGACTCGGTTTAGAAGATACTTGTTACAATAACTTTATTATTTAATCAAATTGAATATAAATTCAAGCTTATTGAAAATAAAGTTGATAATTATGGAAAATTCTAGATCTGTCTAATTAAGAATATTAGGTCAATATTATTGATGTATATTTATATTTCAGAATAATAATTGTGTTACAAAAAGAATGCCAACGTATTGAAAATTATAATTTATTATTCATTTTACATCTACATATACTTCATAAGCATTCAAAACATCCAGAAATTTTATTAGGAGAATTTTTTGGAAATGTTCGAATGATAGAATGAGCCGTGACTGAGACAGGAATTCACAGAGAAATTCCCACAATTCCTATTTGGAATGAATGTTAAGTGATATGAGAGAATTGAGTATAACGCTCGTCTGAGCCTCAAAAAGGAAATATTTAGTTCGGAATAAGAATTTAAAAATGAATTACCTTCTCTTGAACTATCTCTCTCTTGTAACTAATAAAGTAATAAACATTTGAACTAAATTAATGACATGATTTATTTTAATTACTAAAATACTTACGGCAAATAATATTTCATTTTCCTTAGGAAATTTTTATGAGTATTTCAAACATTCTATATTCGATATTAAAAAGATGACCTTTCGATCATCGATTTCAATCACCTACCGAAAGTCAACCATCGGTGAATATATTTTCCGAGTATGTCCAAAGCAAACAGTTCGTCAAACTTGAGTATTATCTTCCTATTTGAAATTTTTCGAACGGCAACAGCAATAACCAAAGTTCATTCTTTCTTACAGACAACATCTTATTTTCATTCCAAGGGAATTCAGGAATTGAGAGCCGTAAATCTATAGGGTGCGATGTGTAACTTTTGTGTCAGGAATCCAAATCCACTTACAAATTGACTTTTCTTAAATGTTGACGTTTTTGTTGACAGCAAACCATTCAAAATTCGATCGGCAGATTTTGAGTTTTCGGTATGATTTCATTATTTTCGGTTAGAAAACTTCTTTTTGAGATCTATATATCACAGAAACGTCTCAATAAGAAATAATTCACATTAAAAAATACTATTTCCAATTCGTAGTAAAACAATTATATAAAAAAATCTGAGACACAATTTAATAGGGGCTAATACACATGAATTGTATAAATTAATCAAATTATTCTGATAACTCCTTATTTTCCACCAAACATCCATTATCCATTATTCCAGTGGTCCAAATATTTTCAAGAAAAGTATCCCTTTCCAATGCAGATTAAAATACTCACAGCTGTAAGACTCAAATGCCGGAAATAACACCATCTGAAAAAAACAAATCAAACTGATCTTTTTCATAATTCACTGCAGTGTGAATAGATCGTATATTTGATACCTTTGAAATTTTGACTGAACATTGCTTGTGATCTCTTTTTGCTTGATGAAAACAAATATGTACATATATTCACTCGAATTTAACTCAATATGAGTTTAATAATTGAACGACAACTGCACGAATGCACAAGATATAATTCGGGTGAGTAGGCATTCCAATATTAGAGCTGATGATCGAAGACTCTAATTTTCCGACTGATAAATCACCTTTTTCTCTTCCTCATCGAATAACAGCAGCAGAAAGTGAGTGACATTCACATTTTATCTGCTGAAGAGTATTATCGAGAGAAAAATCTTTCAGCTTTTATTGGCTGTGGAAAATAATAATTTAGAAATCGACTGGAAAATATCATCTGTGGGTGACAAAGCTTTCACACACACAATCCTCTCACTGCAGTACACATCTGATATGACATAGAAAAATTAGGGAGCTATATATGAATATTAATCATTGCATTCAAAGGTAGAAATGAAAACACTTAGCGATTTAACTATGATTTAAATGTTATATTCCCAGGTATCAATGTTTCTTTTGCCAAGATTGGGTTTATATTGGAACAGCATAGGGCAATATTGGGACAACATTGGGAATATATTGGCTCGAGAATTGTTGCTACCTACGAAGTTAAATATTTTTTAATAGCCTACTTTTTCATTTTCTAAAGAATCATAATAATGGTAAATCATATTGAATTTAAAAATTGAGGTAAGTACTTCTTTAAATTAAGTATGTAGTTCCAAGTGTAGTTCTTCCTCATCAAATAACTGCATCAGAATGTGAAAGACATCACATTTTAATAATGTGATGTCATTTAATTCTTTTCTTAATTATAAGTATGTAGTCTTATTTCACAGGTATAGAAGGATGATGAAAAATTAACATATTACCTTAATTGGCAAACTGAGAGTATTGATTCGAAGTTTAAAGAAATATCATTTTACTTACCTTCAATTTTTTTTAACTAAATAAAAGATATATCTGTGTTTCATTTCATTTCATTACTTATAATTTGTCTGAATAATCATTGAATCATTGCACATGTGCACAATAACAGGAAAATCCTTTTACCTCCAATAGAAGCAACTTCATGAATTATTCCTTGTAATGCTCTTTATACTATCACGAACAGTTTATAATTAATCCGGTTGGTTATACAGGTAATTGGAAGAAAATAAAGAGTCCAGATATTGTTGTAGCAGCACCAGTTAATTAATATAAGCCAGATTTAATTCCTTGCCAATAATTAGACTACAAAATAAACAGAGAGTGGCTAACTAATTTACCCCAGGAATGAAATTGCCAATTACCTCGCCAGAAGCAATCTGGTCAAAATACCGTTCTCTAAACATTGGACTTTTATAGCCACTTGTGTAGAATATTCTACTACTCGACACGAGTAAATATATATGGTGAGTTACGACCGGGAAAGTATTATAGAAGGATTACAAAATTGCGAATAGTTGGCTTCTGAATGACGATTTCATCGAAAAAAATTATCTACCTACAACGATAAATAATTAAAACAAAATGGAATCGTAATTCTTCATAAACTAAAAACATATGTATACTGCATAGTCTAACTTAGGATATTTTAGGGTAAAATTAATATATTTTCATCGTAATTACCAATTGTATGATATTCCTACTTTAAATTTGTCAGTACTTGTAAAACTGCCATGGTAAACTGCCATGAAAACCTACACCGGTTTCTGTCATTACTTATTAAAGACAAATTTACTCTGATATTATCAACAACTCTCTACTTTATGGGTAAATTTCAACTCTTAGTATTCCATTGGAGTACTCTTACCACGTTTATGCGACTGAATCGTTTGCTCCAGTTGGTGATATCATCTTTTGTCTGCATACGAAGAGAATTCAGTGAGGCGTTCATGTGATAGGAATATTAATTAGGTTCTTCTGTGATAATGGAGAAAACCATATAGAATTCAATATATTATATCTAAATCCTAAATAGACGAATTTAGCTATTTATTGAAATGTACAAATTTAACAACATATATATTTTCGCATGATGGTTACATGGCTGATTTCTAATTCTTGTCTTTCATAATAAAATTCTTGAATAACAAAGATGAAATTATTCGCAATAAATCCTATTAAGTTTTGGGATAAAACTTCGGAACCAAACTGTAGAGTATTTTTTTTTTTACAATTGATACAATGAAATTCATTTCGTGTATTGGCTATTTTCAAAAATGATTTTCATAGTAGAAGCAAATTATTTATTTACACCGAGTTTCACAATCTTAATTAATTTTCAAATACTGTATTAAAAAGAAGTTAATGGACGAAGACAAACATCCTTGAAGAAAATTATATAACAAAAGCACTTAATAGTTTTTCATCTAAATAGAGATATCATTAAAGCTAATGTTTAATTATTCATGAAATAAATAAAAGGTTCCTATTTAGCGCTTGGGTAATTTTCATTGTGGTAAGGATATGAGCACGAAATTACTTTTAGAATTACTTTTCTTAGAACCAACCAACCAATTATTAAAAAAAAAACTAATAAAAGGCTATTTTACATTCATAAAGTAACCCTTCATCGTTCTTGTGTTCAGATTTAGTCACTCAATTAAAACTGTGTAAGAAAACCCACAACGAATATTTTGAGGAATTTGTCATCTCACTTTCGATATTATTTACACATTCAATATTTTGTATGAACTAAATGCGAATATAACTATAAATTTCGTACTTATTTATCATTTTTAGTTTTTTAATTCAATAACTATGACACATTGTAGGTATCAATTTTTTAATATCAATAAGTTAAAAACCATCTTTGAAGACCATAATGTATTTGGTTCAAGGGTTATTTCAGTTTCAACTAAACAATTTGTTTTGTAGTTCATCTCAGAGTGATTTCATTCATTGTATTATACATATAGAATAACGTCTCAGTTAGTGGTAACAAATATCAAATGTCAATTCAAATGGGTTCATTGACTTACAGGAAAAAATTTTCAACTATCATATCGTTCTACATTTTCAATCGTACAAAATATATGTAATTAAACATATATCTACATGTATCATGGATACTATTAAAATTTCGATGTAAAATATTGAATTGTATATGCATTTGTCTTCTGTATAAGTTCCGATAACTCAGAACTAACCGTAAGTAAACACTCAACCGTCATGTCGTGTCCGAGATCCGTCACATTACCCTTAGTACAAAGAAGGATGCTCAATCCATCATCTGAATGAAATTATTGGTGTTTGTGGTATGAGAGATGTCAAAATTTAGAGTCGAATCGTAATTAGATTGATGGCTGCTATTCGTTTGTAAGAAAGGAAAATAATTTGGTATTCGAATGACATAATCTAATACGTTTGAGAAATGGTGTAATGGTTAAACGATGTTTTGGTTATAATATAATAAGGACTATAACACATGCTGCAATGAGAATAGTACATGATAAATTGGTTATAATATATTATACATTGTTCTTTCCTACATGTTAGTCCCATTATTTGACCAGGAATTATTTACATAATTACTTAATAGTTTATTATCCTTATATGATTATTGTGGTTTAAAATTAATGCTAAAAAATAGTTTAATTCAATTTATTAAAGCTAAGTAAAATTTATATTTGAACGGTTCATATAGGAAACTTTCTTCTGATTCAGAATGCATTCAATTCGTTCATATTGAATTACGCTATTTATGAAATGTATCAACATCAAATCTCCTGACGAAATAGATTAATTCGAAACCCCTTCTTTTGGAGATTGAGAATTGCATTCGAATTATCTCTTTATTCCGGCAAAATGTTCGATGAATTTAAAAGCTGGATTTTAGAACTTTAGATTCATCTTAGTAAGAAATTGTGTATTCATTTCGAATCTTTTAAAGGAATTATTTTGCAACTTTATTGAATTCTAGCTTCTCATGTCTTCTCATGTCTCTTTTAAACAGAAATTCTACCATTAAAATGTTATTCAAACAATAGTTTTGATTTTATGAAATGAATATTGTTTTGAGAATTGGTTTAACTTCCTTTACCGAGCTTTGCAAAAGTTCTGTTACACTTCTTATTCATTAAATTTATCTGTTATCTTGGATTATAATTAAAATTTGTGCAGTTCTGTTACACTTCTTATTCATTACATTTATCTGTTATCTTGGATTATAATTAAAATTTGTGCACATGTCTATTTCAATGTCTATTTACTACAGATACTATTTTGACCCCTAAAAAGTTTCTAAATTTGAATTGCAACGTAATGGAAGCAAATTGAATTGAAGCATCCGCTTTGTTGCGCGCGGGTCATAAGCAAACTTACATTGCGAATCAATCAAAAGACAGCAGAATGACTAACTATCGGATTGCTCAACGCTTAAAGAACTCAGAGTCCCTACAGGATCGTCCTCAGTCAGGAAGACCACAGGTAAATTAGCCGTGAAACCATCAAGAAGGCCTTTGTAAATGACCCAGACCAGAAAATGACGAGACTGGCACGAGAGAAGATTTCTGTGTCCATGCAGAGTGGTCACAGGCATGGGAGGAAAAAGTCAAAGACGTTCCAGAAAACCCTTCTTAAGTGATGTAATAATTCAGAAAGGTCTGGAGAGGAGCACCCGTCTGTTAAATGATCTGAAGAGCCACGGGAATCAAATTCTCATTTCCTCCGATGAGAAAACATTCACGGTCAATCCGGTCGTCAACAAACAGAATGACCGGGGTCGTTAGCTTTGGGATGTTTCTAAACACCGCCAAGTGTCAACCATTAAATATCCAGCATCTATCATGATGATTGGTGTCGTAGCATCCGATGGAGAGAAGGTTCCCCAAATGTGGTTTGAACGGGGATACAGGCTAACCTCCGCTGTTTTCAAAGAAATTCTAGAAACTAAAGTTCTCCCATGGGTTCAGAAAATCACCAAAAAGGCAGATTACATGATTCAGCTAGACGAGGCACCTGCACACACGGCAAAAACTGTGCAGCACTGGTTGGAGACCAACACGAGATTCTGCTCCAAAGACTTTTGGCCTCCACAGTCGCCAGATTTGAACCCCTTCGATTTCAGTGTGTGGACGCATATTAAGGGAAAGGCTTGCAAAACGCGCCACAGTAATACAGATGACCTTAAGGCTTCTGTGAACTGTGCATGGGCGTCCATGAAATGGACTTCGTCAGGAAGTTATGCAATAGCTTCCGAACTCAGTTGGACCGTGTCATTGCCGCAAAAGGCAGCCACATTGAATAATATTATATCTTTGTATATTAATAAACTGTTATGTAAATGAAATTTCTCCATTTCAACCCAAAATTGCGGTTTTGGAGGCATGTGAAGCATGAAAGTCAAAATGTAACAGGACTTTTGCAAAACCCGGTATATATACTCACAGAAAATATATTTTGAGCCACAGAAATTCAAAGCTTACATTAATCTATTTTGTGGCATCAACTATAATTTTTACTCTAATATATAAAACTTATTTTCAATGGCTCTTTCATAACTTATTATGAACGAAAATTTTATAATATAAAAGTCTCCACCATTAGATTATCTCTGTTAAATTCCACCTAATCTTCATAAGTTTTCGAGAAGACACAAGAAAATCTTCCACCAAACTATAGCCAGTCTGTCGGAAATCAGCGCAGAAACGCTATTCACGACTGTGGCTTTGGAAGACGAGGACCCGTTTGCGTGATGGATCACCACCTTGGTCTCAAAAGTATTTGATGTGATCTCTAAGGATTTCATGAATATATGTGCAAGATCAGAACCATAGGACAAATACACCCTTGTATGTGATTTATGAAGGAGTAGCGCGGGATACAGATGCCGAGTTGAAGACTAAAAGGATAAAATGTAGTACTTTTAGTATGGAATTGAAAAAATGACCTATGAATGAATTACCTTTTAGCTATCTATCAATCCAACTATCCTACATTTTGATATTTTCTTCATAAGTTTTTATATTACTATACAGAATACTTAATAACGAGATAGTACGTTCTACTTCTTTATCAATTTATCAACTTCCAATTATGTTCTATAAATTTTGTTTATATTTTTCTGAAGAATTTTAATGAATATATTAGATAAAAGAATATATACTTACATATTAACAATATAGTAGAAAAACGAAATACTATAGTAATGTGAAAAATTATGTGCGGAACATAAAAACAACGTACAATTTCCAGGTTGCAATGTTTTGAAAATATTGGTCCGATCTTATAAAAATATAGAAGCAAAATTGTATATTGCCTTTGAAACATTTGGTCCTTGTCTATATAATTTTAATATATATGAAATAGTGTTTTATAGGTTTACTTATTATTCAACAAATATATGACACTAAATCATTTATTCTGATAGACGGAGTATTTCATGAACATTTTACCAAAACCAAGTTCATATTCTATTTTCCAGACAAAATGATTCCAATTACCTTAACAAATGTTATAATTTAGTTAGTTTATAATTCTTCATCTAAGTTTTCAATAAAATTAATATATACTTTACTAACTTGTATCGAAGTTTTAGCCATTTAATTGACAGAATATTAGCATGCTTTGAGAAGGCACAGAACTTAGATAATTTAATGACACTGTCAATTAAGAATTAAATGAAAATTTGACCTATTTATTTAATAGATATCGAATAATGATAGCATTGTATTATATAATATATAATTTACTATATAATTCATATTTTTCGTAAAAATAATCACCAGTCAAACATTTTGTCTCTACAATATTTCGGATCTTATGTAAATACAATCAATCAGACCCGAATAAAGTAACCCTCACATTAATTTTTATCAAATCATTGAAATATTTTGCAAGCATTCTCGACTACAAAAGTTACCGAACATATATTGCCATCTGAACATCAAATGTTTTTCTCATTTGCAACTAAAGTGCTTGCAGTTTTGTGTCTGAAATTTGCTTGCCACGAGCTACTATAAATTAGCATATAATTAATTCTTTAGGCATGAGAAGAATTTGACTGCTACAATTATAGGGCATTGTTTAGAATGCAATCTTAGCTTTGGATGAAATGGAAAACTTTGCAGAATGTTTAATTAGATTAAAATACGGCAAGATCTATTTGTATTTGTATCTGATTTGTTATATATATAGAAGATTAACTGAATTCGGTATAAAGTAAAATCAAAATAGATTATTTGTGAAAACATTAGTTTCTCATGATTCCAGATACTACACCATGTACATTGTACATGGTGTATAAAATGCGATTGTGTTATATGATGAATTATGAAAGATTCAACATTGTGCCAATATTGAAACAGTGCTAGCCCAAAAAATATTCGTCACCAATGATAGAATTAAACATTGTTACAATATTATAGAAGTATTGTCAATATTGCTACAACATTGTTGTCCCAAGAGTCTTTGCCGGTTAGAAGATGTTCCAAGACAACTTTTCTAAGTACTATTAATTGTATATTTATATAATTTAAAAATTGTTTTGCTGTGGAAATATATAACAAACGAACTCTTTAAAAAAACAGACTCAGAAAAACTCTACTTCTTTTATTTAGCTTGAAGTGAAAGTTATAGTGGAGCTATGGAAGATCACAGGTAACGATGTTTCTTTCGGCAATATTGTACCAGTATTGTAATAATATTGGGGCAGTGCTTTAATAATATAATCGGCAATATTTTAACAATATTAGACCAACATTTTATCATTATTAGGGAAATATTGTAATAATATTGATGCAATTTTGTCCCCAGAAACAGTGATACCTGGAATTTTAACGATTCCTTTGATACTAAAAAGAAAATTTATTTCTTATTAATGATTACGGTAACTATTCATTATATTTTATTGAAAATTTCTATTATTTTAGACAAAATCGTCTCAGTTTTTATTTTTCGAAACTTAGTCAATCAATTTATTGAATTTTTTATAAAAAAAAATAGATGACCATTTTATCATAGATTATAATCATCTATTGAAAGCAGAAGACATGCATTTATATTTTTCCGACTTGAAAAATATATTATATATATATTAATACAATAGCGTGTGTGTTACTTTATGTTACATACTATAGTAATGAGTGCATTGAAGTGAATGCGAAGGAAGTGCCATTGAGGGAAGTGCCGTTGGAGGAAGTGTAAGTTAGGGAAATTGCAGGTTGGGGAAAGTGTAGTTAGTGGAAGTGAATTTGGATGTATATTTGAATACAAACTGTCCATAATTCCAACCCAAGATGATAATTACCTTTATTAACCATGTAATTACAAAATGACTAATTAGGTATTCAATCAAGAAATTAATTTTCACTCAACAAATATAATAATCGCTCGTTCTTTTTGTTACTTTATTCCACTTAATTATCACTCTAACAATAAAAAAACAAGTTTTTACATTTATAATAAATACAATGATGCATTTCTATTTTCATGTCATTTAAATTCGGGAAATTTTTCGTTCATACAGATAATTCTGATGTGAAAAAGTTATTTAGATTGGAATTGAACAAAAAACAAACTATTGTCTATATTTTCGAAATAAGAAATTTATTTTTACTAAATTTATTTATAATGCATAGAAGTTAATATGCTAATTGGTTTCCATAATACTTGCAGGTATCATGTATACCAAATAAATCACCGAATTAAATTGATATATACTATTATTTCACTTAGTCTATGATTAATTGAAACTTTTACCATATACCTTCCAATATTTTGTATTTCGTCTTTTTCTTCTTAGTCTAAAAGTAGAGCAATCTACGAATCTTTGACTTTTTGTTCAGGTGAAGTTATTTCTTTTTGCAGAGCTCCAAGCTTGTTAACTTTTTCTTCTTCTTCCAACTTTGAATCGAAGAACAACCGATCAGGACTGCAGGGATTCGAAAGTTCTCAATTGAAAACTCACTTCTAAGAAGTAGTATATATTGCATTTGATCTTTTGAACAGTGAGGAATTGAATTGACAGTAATTTAATGCTGTCTTTATTCTAACTTATTTTCTAGCCAATTTGATTGTTGAATATAGTTAGTGATTTAACACGTTATTTCAAATAAATCTACGATTAGTTTAAACTGTATATTTTAAGTTTAATTTACAAAAATGTTATGATATTACTGTACTAGAGATTATATTTCTATCGAGATTTATTGGTGTTTCAATTTTTTAATTTAACAAAAAAAGAACAGTGGAATAATTGTAAACCTATTGTATGATAAGTTTACAAATTTTTTATAACTATTTTCAATCGATATTAATTTTTCCAACCGATTCCAAAATGTTTATTAGAAAATATACATGTAAAATTTACGGTGACCGGTATATTCCACCCCAGTATATTCAACCCCGGTATATTCCACCCCGGTAAATTCCACCTCGGTATATTCCATCCCGGTATATTCCACCCTAGGTATATTCCACCCCGGTAAATTCCACCCACTTTACGGGTTACGTTTGTTAGTTATTGATATTAATCATTTATTCATATTTTTTTATAATACTAGGTAATATTCAATCTCATTGTAGTAAATTAAACCTTTTGTTGGGTTCACAAGCTGTTTATTTTTCACTACAAATGTGATATAACAGAGAGAAAAGTTGTATGAAGGCTCTTTATCATTAAATTTTGAAGGAATTCTATTTTCAATCAATCGCAGCTGATTTTCTTCACTATTGCAAACGCAACAGCGTTGTTAACTGTAAGATGATGTCATATTGTACTTATTGTTATTCTTATTTCATTTTCAATTCGGTATTTTGATTTTGAATGAAAGGGGTGTAATATTGATTTTGACCGAAAACTTTTTTCTATACCTTTTACTTGATTTTTTTACCATGTTTTTCATGGGGATGAGGGGGACTATTGCACAGGGTTTTAAGAGTGGGGGTATCATTTATTTTTTTACATAGAGAGATTTTGACCACGGAAGTTTTTGTCCTGGAATCCAAACAACAACTTATAAGCAAATAGCGAAATGGGTTGTCTCTGCCAGTCGGCCCATCCACACCTCTCCTAACCATTGTTGTAAGAGCATATACTGCAATTTCATTTTAAAAAGGAATTAATATTAACTTGCTCAGCATTTACACTTCGAAATAAATGACCAAACTATGAATAATTGTATTGTTGTCTATTAGGAAAAAGTTTTAGAAAATAACTTGAGCTACATCTAAATATTGTCCAACTGTCTCAGGATATTATCTGAGTTATTTCTTCATGAATACAAAGTATTTAACAAATCGTCAACTAAATATGAAATCTTTGACATTTTATTGTCACCCTAATTATCATTGTCACTGGGTTGGAATATACCGGGGTGAAATATACCGGGGTGGAATATACCGGGGTGGAATTTACCGGGGTGGAATATAACGGGGTGGAATATACCTAGAACCAAAATTTACATTTCATTACTACAATATTGCCAATATTCTTATAACATTTTTTAAAATATAATAACATTGTCAATATTGTCAAAACATTTCCAATATTCCTACTCCATTAATGGCCAATATTGTTACAACATTGTAATATTGTTACAAAATTGTCAATATTGTTACAACATTGTTAATATTGTTACAACATTGTCAATATTGTTACAACATTGTCAATATTGTTACAACATTGTCAATATTGTTACAACATTGTCAATATTGTTACAACATTGTTAATATTGTTACAACATTGTTAATATTGTTACAACATTGTCAATATTGTTACAACATTGTCAATATTGTTACAACATTGTCAATATTGTTACAACATTGTCAATATTGTTACAACATTGTCAATATTGTTACAACATTGTCAATATTGTTACAACATTGTAAATGTTGTTACAGCATTGCAATTATTCTGACAACATTTCCCAAAATATAATAAACTTGCAAATATTGTTACAGCCTTTCCAACATTGTTACAACATGACCAATATTGTTATAACATTGCTTATAATGTTACAACATTGCCAATAATGTTACAACATTGCTAATAATGTTTCAACATTGCCAATAATGTTACAATATTGGTACATTGTTTCTTCCGAAAAAATTGATATCTGGGTTATAGTTACAATTTAGGATACATATTAGTATCAATTCACAATTGAGGCGAAACCTAAATTATTTCTAGTATAGCTTTTCTAATTCAATATGCCTGTAGTTAGATTATTCCATACAGTGAATATTTAATTCACAGTGTAATTGAATAATTATACCGTGCGCAGTGAATAACTAACACTAAATAGAGTTTAATTGGGAAGCAAATGGAACGCTTAATTGTACATCACACTGCAGCTTCCTCGACTCTTGCGCTTTTAAAAATTGTATCTCAGGGACCGTGAGACCATTAGGTTGTTAACGGTAGGATTATTAATCTAGAGGGAGAACACTGATTTGCAAATTAATTTTTCAATTAGCTTTTTGAACTGTCTCTTGATTACAATAGTTATGATATTATGAGTGAAAATACTCAGTATTATTTGGAATGATTTGAATTGTGTAAAAAAATAGAGTGTAATCAAACTCACAGTTACCATAAAGGGATGTTACCATCCCCTGTAGAAATGTTTCTTGGGGTAACATTCACCCATTATTGTAATGATATTTGTAATGTGTTAGCTATACTGGGACAATGCTGCTTCAAGGAACATTGCTACCTGTTATAAACGAAGGGGAACACCCATATCCTAATAACGGTAAACATAATGTAATTGAGTCGTAACCCATTCACTTCATATATTTTTTCTACTATTTCCAATCATATTATATAGATGAAATATATCAATGTGCGAGTACTGGAATTTATTCTTGAGCTCAAACTCAGATATACTACGAATCAGGTGATATCTCGTTTTAAATGGAACATTACTACACCATGCATTTTCCTTTCTGAACAAAGACACTCCTAAAGAGTGCAATTCATTATTCAATACGTTTATAAAAGGAACTCCTAGTCAGAAAATGATAGATGGCAGATCGTTCGTATATTCAAAAAGATCGATCTATCAATTTTCATAATCTTTATTTTGAAGAATATTAATTTAGAATATTTTATAGCAGAATTTTCTGTAGACATGTCCGGCGAAAGACGTTGGCATGGATAGTTTACTTTTACATTAAAATACGATTGAATGTTCGTCGAAACAAAATTACGGTTGAATGTCGGTCGAAGCAATATAACGGTATAGATTATATTTTCTCATTGTGAGATTAAAAGCCAACGATTGGCGAAGATAGTTCTCCAACCGGGTACTTTTAAACTCTAACATAATAAAGAAGATTGTAATTTTAAATAAGATTTCACATTTAATACATATCTTAAAAACTATTTCACTAATATGCGTACATTATAACTGTGTTTATCGCCTATCGTTTTTTTATATGAAATAAAAAATATTTATTTGAATTTTTCATGTAAAATACAGTTATATTCCTCGAGGTTTTCTAGAGAAATATACTATTGAAAAAATAAGATATAAATGAATACTATTAATATTTTTCTAGCTTTACGTAAAAGCTGTTAAATGAATACAAGCTGCAATTATACTGCGTAGTGATAAATCCTGTTTAATATTATACTGCAGCAGGCTGATAAAGTTTACTACATAGTGTGTCTACAGCCTTAAACAAATGGTAGAAATAAACTTACGGCAACTGAATTGAGTGAAACATGTAGAGAGTATATAACATGTAAGGAGTATACAACATGTAAAGAGTATACAACATATAAGGTGTATTCAACATGTGAAAATTATACAACATGTAAGTAGTTTACAACATGTAAAGGAGACACAATATGTGACATGCAAAGGTCCAAAAAAAATGAAAAGTACAAAAGAAGTGAAAAGTGCTAAACCTGTGAAGGTTGAATAACATGAGAATAACAAATAAAACTTAAATATTAAACAACATGTAACTATTAAGTAAGATTCGTTTCAGTATCCGATAAACGGTTACAGCCTTCAATCCACTGAATAGATCAATTTATGATGATAAATATGCAATATGACTCAGCTAAAGAACTTACATACATAAAATGTCTTGCATACACAGGGTGAACATAAAGTTCGTGTATAATTTGACAAATTTGTATCTTTAATTGTATTTGTGATAGAAATATTCTGTAAAGTGTGTTATTAAGTTACTTGTAACTGATTTTAAACATATAAAGAATTATTTTTCAAAGATGATTAGTACCAATCGTGTATAGCTATCATAATAATGTAGTGAGCGTCATGAGATTTCATGACTGTTGATTCGTTGAAGTTTCATCGTTAAATAATTTGCATTATGATTGAGGCAATGAGTAATGAGTATTTGAATTTTTTTTTTTTTTTAATAATTTCGGTTATGTATTCATTATATTTCTACCTTCTAATAATTTAAACTTAAATTTTAAAATAAACGCCTTCATCACTTTGATCATTTGGACATTTTATATAAAGCCTTTTATAAAGCCAATAAATGCTTTAACCATCAAACGGACCTACCGTCCTGCGAGACTCAGTCCAGTTTGATATATTGATGCATAATTTAAAAACTAATTGGCTTGAGTTGCTAATATATACTAACTAAATTTTACTCTCCATGTCGTATCTATTCACCGTGCAAATATCACTGGAAATAGAGCAACAGATAATTCTATTTAGTTCTATATCATTTTTGATCTACGTGGCCTCTGGCGTCTTTAAGTGAAGTACAACCTCTACGGTTGTTGCATCACAGAGCTGTGTATGTTTTTTACTGGGGCTCCAGATTTCAACATGATTATAAACTTAATCTTATTAAACTATATATTGACCAAACATGTTGCATTTTCTTTTTAATTTATATCATATAAATGCATCTGGGACTATTGAAACCTCAGATTTTCAGCACCTCAACTATAAATCTAAATCCCATCTTTAAAAAAACTCTCAAGCTCATTGGTCGTTCCAAAGTTGATAATTATTCATTTATGTATGCTTAAAATTGCATCTCAAAATATTTTAATTTACTCTGATGTTTTGAGTTAACAATTTATAAATTTATAGTGAGGCCGAAATATTATGAGATGCCCCTCTAAATCTTTTATGGCCCCACAATAACTTTCCCATTAGATTAATATGCATGGTGCCAATATTTTATTTCATGCACAAAGTAGTGTTAACAGAATGAAAATGAATGTTTTCAATTTAATGAATCCACTGTAATTACTTCTATTTTAATTTTTTCAATTTCTATGAAAATAGGACTCAAATGTCACCTAAGTTTATTAAAATATGTATTCAAAGGGAGAAATTATTTATTTATTACAATATTGTATAATATAACTCTAAGAAACAGTATTTATTTTCCAAATAACAGTATCATAAAGACCTTCCCGTACTCCTAATAAACTAGTATAAAAGTTACCAACAATACAGTGCAATAAAAGTTAGACACAAAGTTTCTAAATGATTTTCTTTATCATTAGAGACCGCAAAGACTTTATATAACTTGATAGAAAAATATCAGAGTGAATAAAGACTGCTGAAGAGTAACATAAGACTGATATATTTTGACGTGCACGGACACTTCGTCCACGGACATCTCGTCCACGGACATTTCATCCACGGACATTTCGTCCACGGACAATTCGTCCATTAATTGCTTTATTTTGTATTATATTTACTGTGTGCATTTACATATTTCCCATATTTATACATATTCTGGAATATAAATGTATTTAACACCCTTATTTGATGGTAATTAGAAATGAATGGTTTTTGCCTAAATACTTATTGCAATATTTTTTATCCTTTTTGCCGGCATCAGTAAAATAATAAAAATGAAAACTTTTTAATAATATACAGGCAGGCTCCGCTTTTATTACACCCGAGTCTTATAAAATCTGTAATAATTACCTGGCATGTCTCGATGTTATTACAGTACATAAACATAGAAAATGGAGACATTTTTTTGGTGTTTATTTCATTGTAACTACAATAATCATTCAGATTAGCTAGCTATATGTAATTAGATGCACTATTAGTTCAGAACTTAGTATTTTATAGCAAAATATTTTTAACAGTGATTACCTGAATTACATACATAATGATATGCAGGTATATATATAATATACTACTAAAAAATGATATAAACAATTAGCTAGATATTGGTACTTTTTAGTGTTACGCTATATTATTTAAACGTAAAAACATCCGTGTTATTGGACTGTTTTATATTTTTGGACTTATACATATATAATAAAAATTATTATTATATACCTCTATTGTAATTACTTCAATTCCTAAGTATTGACACATATATTCTTGTTAGGACTCTGCTATTTCAGTTTTAAATTTTAGATACTCATTATTCATTAATTAATGCAAAATATTAAACGAAGTATATAACTTAAAGACACAGTCAACCCGTTTAGCATATTTAATTTTATAACTGTAATCGATAGATAAACATTTTTATGTGTTAATTCATGTACGGCTTAAATCACTATTTGTATATTTACACCTGGCTATTAATGTGATAGTGAAAAATAATATAAAATATATTCCATTAACACTTTAAAATACAAAATAAAGCCATTCGTGGACGAATTGTCGGTGGACGAAATGTCCGTGGACGAAATGTCCGTTACACGAAATGTCCGTGGACGAGATGTCCTAGACCCATATTTTGAATAGTAAAGTGACAGTTATGCGAATTAAATATCCGATGAAATATCAATATATTATTAGTTGTAATTTGTTATCATTTAACAAAAGCATCTTAACATGACCATTAAAATATAATTCATTTTGCAATAAACACGTTACCCTGTGAAGTCGTAAAACTCATTACCTCCCGCCACCAATCACAACATTTAACTATGTGACATCATTAAAGTTCATTTCCGACATGCTGCCCAAATAGCCACCTCTTTGGCTACCAATGGGCTCAATCGATTAAATATTCTTCCAGCCATTCTTTTTTAGTTTAGTTCTTTTTAATAGTAAATATCATGTGAACACATATCTTTCTTGCTCTATGCTTTTAACCTGTGATCTATTAATAAACTAATTATTATTATCATTATCCCTCCAACTACCAAACAAAGCACGTTACTCTGTGACGACATTAAACTCTATACCTCCCAGCACCAATTACAGCACGTTACTCAGTAACGTTATTAAAATGTATCCCTCCCAGCACCAATTACAGCACATTACTCTGTGACGTCATTAAGCTCAATCCCTTCAAGCACCAATTACAACACGTTACTCAGTGACGTCATTAAACTCAATCCCTTCCAGCACCAATTACAGCACGTTACTCTGTGACGTCATCAAACTCAATCCTCCCCAGCACAAATTACAGCACGTCACTCTGTTACGTCATTAATCTCAATCTCTTCCAGCACCAATTACAGCACGTTACTCTGTGATGTCATCAAACTCAATCCCTTTAGCACCAAATACAGCACGTTACTCTGTGACGTCATTAATCTCAATCCCTTACAGCACCAATTACAGCACATTACTCTGTGACGTCATTAATCTCAATCCCTTCCAGCACCAATTACAACACGTTACTCTGTGACGTCATTAAACTCAATCTCTTCCACCGCTAATCACAGCACGTTACTCTGGTACGTCATTAAACTCTATCCATCTCACCTCCAATCACAACACTTTATTCTGTGACGTCATTAGACACTTCGTTCCACAACCAATCAAATTTTAATGTCAATTCCCTAAAAAACAGGGAAAGAAGTTGGAGGAGAAAATATTATTAAATATATTCTGAGAGAATGAACAGTTCCAATTTATTGCAATTCTCGAACACTTAAATAAGTTCGCTTTACTAAGAAAGTGGATGTTAGCATAGGTGATAATAATCTATGACATATGCTAACAACCACTTTCCGAGCACTATGTGTGTTTCCTGTAATTAAGCGGTTACCTCGAATATATACAGTGTGTCCCAAAAAACCCGATACCCAAATTTCAAGGGCTGTAATTCAAAAACTATAAAACTTACAAAAAATTGGAAAATCATATTTTACTCTCAACATCTTTTCTATCTTTGTGCACAATTTTAGATGAATCGATTCGACAATTTTCTTTAAAATGTAATTTTAGTGACCGATACCAAAAACCAGTTTGCGCACTTTTGTTTAATTTCGAATTTTAGGATATTAAAACAATGTAGTTAATATCTTTCAACAATATTAGTAAAATGGTTTAGTAAAAAAAGTTTTTATAACAATAAAAAGCGTTTATCAAAATGTCACTGAAAAAATAATCAAACTGTTCCTCCTATTAATTGTTTCAGGCGACCTGGTGGGTCAATCGTTACGATGATTCAAGGCGATAATGCCTATCACCGAAAAACTCATTTCGTTTTCCTTTACAGCAATAGTTCTGTGCTCAGGAGCACCGTCCTGAACCCACCAGGTTCGATTAATTCTGTTTCTATGTGTTTCTTGAAGTCTTTGAACGATCCTCTAATATAATGGATCAAGGTATTCAACTCCATGTAAGTTTTTTTTAAATAAAGACCGAGTACTCGGCCATTGACACTAAGTCCCATCAGCTTAGATATAATTTCTATCGTGAAATTACTACGTCAAAATTGAAATTAAGATGTTGGTTCTTCTGTGTATGTGTACGAAAACATAATTAAATATTTTGACATCTAAATGAGAAGCGGTCTCATCGCCAATCACAATATCGTTCACGAAGCGGACATTTTTTTGCAAATAACATTGAGGAAAAGTGAGCAGCAAAGGAAGATCGGTATTGAGGAGTTTGTTTCGCACGTACATCTTGTAAGGATGTCACTTCAAATCCCAAGTTACAATTTTGTTGAATGTCCATTTAGTAACATCTAACAACTTTTTACAGCAGTAATTTGCAAATTGTCTATAAATGCTACTTGAACAATTCGAACTATGAAATGAGTATTTTACTGAAAGTGCGCAAGTAGGTTTTTAGTGTCGGTCACTAAAAATACTGCTCAAAGAAAATTGTTGATTTGATTCATCTGGAATTTTCAATAGGGATAGAAAAAATGTTGAGAAACAAAATGTGACTCACTAATTTTTTGTAAGTTTATTAGTTTTTGAATTACATCCAACGAAATTTGGGTATCGGTTTTTTTGGGACACCCTGTATATCATCATTATGTAATCAATAATTTTCCAAATGTTGATACATCACGAATATTCAAAGCCAAACTTTCTTGTCGTGTTTCATCCACATTCTAATCACAAATTCAATTTATTCCAATCAGTTCATTTATGAGGTCTCATAAAAACAGAAGGAAAGTATAAATCCATTCAGTGGTGCATTTGGTAAATTAGAACCTAAAAGTTGGAATAGAAAAAATAGGACTTTCTCTAGAATGAATGTTGTATATTGAACTAATGTATTCATATGAATGTTTGTTTTAATATACCAGTTAGTCCTTTGCGTCTTAATTTGAGTTTTTAATCGAATGGCTTTTCCGATATAAATATTTTAGAGTAAAGATTACTGAGCACCTTTCAAATTCTGAAAAAATCCTATTAATACATTAGTCATGAATGCTATTTGATAGCGTTTGAAAATACCATTTTAAATAAGTTCAAAACAGAGACATTTCAATTAATTTCAAAGGTTGGAAACATTTAAATTTAAATGAATTATTCAAAGCAATTACACTCAAAAATGAGACTTGATGGTGACTTGGAAATGAGTTAATTACAGTTAATATTATACAAGTGATGAGTACGAAAAAAAACATTTTAGAGCATTAAAAGTTAAAAACAAAGAATATAAATTAGCTATGACGAATTCAGAAAATTTAATGGATAGTTCAATATTGTCAGCTATGTTGAAAATAGTAATAGTACATCTTAAATTTTTCATTGACGTATAAAATGATACAGAATGTACCAGAAGTTTTGGGAATATCTTAACATTGAAATTATCAAAAACACAAAACAATCATTATCAAAAACCAATATAGTTAATGTTTAAAATGGAACCAGTTTCATCTTACTACCAATAATAGACCAGCGGATTCGAGAATTCAAAATGTGACCAATTTTCCAATAACACTGTGTCTAATATATCATCACGAAATCAGGAGGTAAGAATTGGAAATTCAAATCAATGACAACTTTTATTTAGGTATTCCGAGGGTGTGTCATCCCACTGATTCTATCAAATTTATTGTTAAAACCATACTTAATGTTTTCGACATTTTAAAACCAATATTTCTAATGGTGGTCGGAAATTTCGATCCCGGAATATTCGGTTTTGAAATTTTGGTTTCGGAAATTTGGTCTCAGAATTATAAATTACCTCTCAACATAAATTATCGTTATGTAGTTTGCTGTATCCGCTAGTTTGTTGCACTGCACACTTCATGATTGTTTAAAGACCTGGCAGGGGGGTTCGGTGGGTGGCATGCCCCCGATACATCTATTTCATAAGTTTTATATATACCTGAGACTGAATATCTCGAGACTGAAATTTCCGAGACCAAATTTTCTGTTACTGAATTTTCCGAGACAGAAATTTCTCAGAACAGTATTTGAGTTAGATGAGTCGTCTGTTATGGATATTGTTTCACGACCATGAGAAAACAAAATAATTATACTAATTCATTATATATAAACTATAGTTAGCTATATATATGTTAGTGGAATTGGAGAAATATCATTGCATTAATCAAAAAGATGCATTGTAATTAAAAAATAGAGGAAATATATTCATTAAATGTAATCAATTAAATGACAGTCTGACAAGGACGAGTATATTTTTCAATATCTTTTTCAGATTAATAAAACATTTATAAAACATTTTATTTGCATTCAGGAAAGTTGAGAGGAAATGTGTTTTGCAATCTACAGCAATAATTAAAAAATATGAAACACAAAGTTAGGCCATATATTGAATAATTGTTTGTAAATAGATTATATTATTTGCATCAACAACAATATAAAAGTTTTACTTATTTCAAAGGAAATAGAAAGTATACGTTTCCTTACCAAGTGTGTGTGTGTGTTTATCATATACTGTGTTGTATTTATTCTTCCGTATGTGTATTAATCATTGGTCTGCGTTTGCTAATCCCTATAACGTGTACACATTGATCACTAAAGTGTGCCTATTAATCCCTATTTATCCTACTTAGTTTACATACTTAATCCCTTACTATCCTACAAAGTTTATATCTTTAATCCCTAACTATCCTTCTAAATTTATATCCTTAATATTCATATTATTAGGAACATATTTTAGGAGTAATTTAATGATTTATTATTAATAATTATGCATAATATACGGAAAACTAAATAATAATTATTCTTTATTATAGATTATCTTATTGTATGATCGGAAATATGGAACCAAACGATAATCGAGAACATAACTTAATGCGCATTATTATAATATCACACCTTCTTAGCAACTGCTTAGCTTTCAATAATTTTATTTAATTTAGGCGAAAAGAAGGAACTTTCCATTGGTTTCAGATTAAAAATTTTACTTATCTGCTTTTCGATAAAAAAAAGAGACGGGAGAGTTCTCTAAAACTAAAGAAAAAACATTTTAATGAGAATCCGAACATAGAGAGTAAATAAAAGTAAGTTGGAAGCGCCAGAAAAATCTCCAACTTCGGTATGACTTCTTGCAGCCAAAACTCATTTTGTTCCATTTTTATTTCCGAAACTCTTGGCTTATTGTTTCTCGGTGGGACTGAAAATTAATTCCAAGTCTTTCTCAACTCACTTTCCGATGAATAAAATGCTTTCTTACTTATAAAAGCTGCAATATTCTAAACAAAATAATCTGCACTGAGATTAGAATGTTGTAACAGTTGGGGTGCAAAAGACGGGGAATATTTATTAAAAATATCTTATTAGTTGTAATAGTTGGGGAATTAAAAGGGATATTTTAATGGTAAGATTAATGTGAAAGTACATGTATTTAGGAAATCAGAAGATATATTATAATAAGCTCTCTTTTCAAAATTGAAAATTAATTTATATTTATTAATATTGAATCCTATTTTTTATAAATAATAGATAATAATTAATAGTCTGACGATAAAGGACATTATAGGATGTACAATTGTACACATAGAATAAATAACTGTGTAAGCGCAGATCTAGAGTCTAGACAATTATTCCGAATGCTATAAACGGATAGGTATTGCTGTTCTTCTCCCAGTGAAAATGTTGTTATTGGGCCATAAAAGATTTATCATAATCTTAATTTTCTATCAACACTTCATAACCTTCTATCTTGATACTTCATATTTAGTTGACTCTACAAATTGTTAACAAATATTGACTTTAGAAAAAATCAATTTTTTTTAAAGTAAACTGTAATGAAAATTTTACTTTTTGAAAAAATAATTTGTCGTCAAATTTTATATAATTTCTCATTTTTTTATTCTTTAAATTTACTATATCATTATTTTTTTTAAAGTTACCTTTAAACGAAAATTACCGATAAAATCTACTTTAAGGAAACCATATTTTCAAATTTTGCCCTAGGTGTACTTTACAGACCCCAGTGTTAATCCAAGTGTAGTTTAAAAGACCTCCAGTGAATTTTTGAATGTATCTAATATGCTACGGTGTTCTGCATATCTTGATTGCAGTCGAATCAAGAATATTTTTGATTGTAATACTAAAAACCGAAAAGAGCAACATTTCAAACAGGAATTCTACCTCTAATTTGTGAAGATCCACTACTGGCCATTAAATGGATGAAATAAGCTGAGACAACTATTGACAAGTGTTATGAAGTGTGATGTTTGCAGCGAAGAAATGATTTCTTATTATAAATGGCAAAAAATATTATGTAAAAGGACTGCAAAAAACAGGTGTAGTTTATGTACACCAGATGGAGCTTGTGTCCTTATAGTATACTTGATTCAAAATAATTTTGTATTTCTATTTTAAGTTAATGGTCATCTAATGGAGCAAGGCTTCCCATTTTCTTTGCCATTTGACCTCAAATAATCGACCTAAAATTTCTCTATTTTAAAAATTAATCGGAAAATGTAGAAGTTTTACACAGTAAATTGGATTAAATCGCTAGATCTTCTTCTTATAAGCAATATATTTTGAAAATGATACAAAAACGTTGTAAGCAGCCCTTGTTGCAATAATCAAACCTTATTGGGGCACTGTAATTAAATATTTGAACAGTGTTGTAACTAATGTTGTAACAATTTTGAAGCAATAATACTTCTTCTCAAAGGGTTAATTTAAAAATAGTTTTGATCATGGCGTTTGATATCAACTAAAAGTGACTATATTAATTATCTCAGGTGGCTTATAATATTTATTACCTTTTCTTCTCTTCATCTTTTATTCGTATTCTAAATTCAGTGAAAGAAAATAAATGGTATATCATAATACAAGGATTCTATTCAAAACAGATGCTGTCTCCCCATCAACACATGGATGAATTGACATGCATAGCAGACTGCAGTCACTCTCTCAATGGCGGAAAATGTGGTGGAGAGATAGGAGCTTTCGAGACAATGCGAGTGTGTATGTGAACACTTAAGAGCTTTCTGTGAACAATCCATATGTTCCTGGTTCCCTGATGTGAACAATCTGTTTGTTCACAGTTCCCTGATGTGAAAACTGCCATTCCATTATTTTCAGTTTCCTGATGTGAGCAATCCCTATGTCCACATTTTCCTTTATGTGAGCAATCCGTTTATCTTCATTCTCCTGATGTAAACAATCCGTTTGTCTGCAGTTTCCTAATGTAAGCAATCCGTTTTTCCACAGTTTCCTGCTGTGGAAAAACCATTTGTTCACAGTTTTCTGATGAGAACAGTCCCCTTCTACAGGGTGCGGAGAAAGTCCCCTATCATATAAAAATATTAATTTAATGAGTTGTGATGGATGAAATAAAACAAAACTTATCACACACTATCTCAATAAATCCATTTAACAGTTCTACCAATCACTTTTCAACATGACCACCATTGGCGGCGATTACTCTCTCGAGTCTACCTCTGAAGCTCTTTACTACGGCACGGAACGTTTTTTGATGAGTTTTGGCCCATTGTCGCTTGAGTGACTACTTTTGAGTTTCCGTACTATCATGAGCTCTAGCGCACGCTTCCTTCTTCAAGATGGAACACACACAGAAGTCCAGATGGCTTAGGTCCGGCGATGAAGGAGGCCACAATTTCTTCCTCCAAAACGTAGGAAAGTGACGCTCACACCAATCCTGAGTATTGTTTGCTGTGTGCGAGGGCGCACCGTCCTGTTGAAAGGTGAAAGGCCTGTCCTTGAAGTGCTTCTTCATCTCGATTCGTCTTGGAGTCAAAATATTCTCGATATACGATTTTGCGTTAACTTTAGCACTTTCTTTGACGAAAATGAGAGGAGATCTCCAACTCTCAGAGATGGCAGCCCAAACCATCGCAGAGGCAGGCTTTTGGCGACCGAAAACAGTCTTTACGGATGGAGGAATACTGTCAGCACTTTATGCCAAAATTCTGTCGTTCTGGGAGTTGAATTTAGCCTCCACAGTGAACATTTTCTCATCTGAAAAGACGATCTCACCAGTCTGCGAGCCATCTTTCATTGCATTCAAATGAATCTTTGATCTGTCCAGCCCCTTCTACTTCTGTAAGTCCGTGAGCTGTTGCATGTTGGTCATTTTGAAGGGAGACAACTTGAGGTCTTCTTTGACGATGGTTCTCACAATTTTTTCGTCGATATCCATACTCTTAGCCATCTTTCTCATGCTTCGCTTGGGGTTCCTCCTTATCCGCTCCCTAAAGGCTTTAATTTTGGTTGGAGTGCGTGCAGTGCGAGGTCGTCCACACCTGAAGATCCCCTATTGTCTCCAGTTCTTGGTAGCGTTTAACAGCATCCCTAACAGTCGATTTCGGTGCTTTTAACAGCTTAACAATCTCTGGGTTTGTCTTCCCCGCGCAGTGTAGCTGAATAATAGCCTCACGTTGACTCATTTTCACAAAAAACAATGTAAATTTATCAAAATTTAGACCTGGAACATTGAAGTATATGATTCTAGGAAGAGAATGAGATATAAAAGGATAAATTTAGTAAATAAATAATATTTCCAATTTAAAAAATAAATTTGATCGGGGACCTTTTCTGCACCCTGTAGGTCGATTCCATCCAATTAAATTCCACCCCTTTTTATCCACCCTGGTAGGTTCCCACCCTGGTATGTTCCCACCCTGGTATGTTCCCACACAGGTATAATCCACCCCGGTAAATTCCAACCTTGCGACAGTGATTAGTTGGGTGAAGTCAAATATTTGATCTTTAGATGGCTATTTGTTAAATACTGAGTTGCCATGGAGAAATAACTCAGACTATAACCTGATAGACTTGAATAATATTGATAATGATATGATTATTTAATATTTAATAAGTAAGAAAACTATAAAAAAAAATTCAAAGAACTTAAGTCCCTATATAAGTAAAAAAAATTCTGGCTTCTGAAGTCATTAAAATTGTATCCTAAATACAAAAAATCATAATATGACAGAATATTTCTTAGTTTACAAGTTGAGCAAGATAACAATAATGTCTTCTTAATATGAAACTGCAGTATATACTCCTACATCAATAGTGAAAAGAGGTGTAGAAGGGTTCGGCTGGCAGAGACAACTCATTCAATGTTTTCGCTTTTTGCTTATAAGTTTCTGTTTAAGTTTTTAAGGCAAGAATTCCCGTGATCAAAATCTCTCTAGTTAGAAATAGATAATAATCCCCCAGAGTTAAAATCCTGCCAATATCACCAACCTCCCTATCAAAAACCTCATGGTAAAAAAAGAACATGTAAAATATTCACGGTGTAGAAAAAGCCTTTGGTCAAAAACTATTTTACACCGCTTTTACTCTAAGTCAAAATACCAAATTGAAAATAAAAAAGTACTATATATAACATCATCTTACGGCAAATATTGCTGTTGCGTTGGCGATAGTGGAGAAAATATGCTTGCTTATAGAAAGTACTGTGAATTGAAAAATAAAAAGATTGTGATTGATAAACAAAAGGTTTAATATGCTACCATGAAAATAAAGTTACCTAGTATTATATTGATTATTAATAAATGATTAAAATTAATTTCTAACCAAACCTAACCAGTGAAATTGAGTGAAATATACTGGGATGGAATATACCGAGGTGGATTGAACATACCGGTCACCGAACAGTTCGTTTATCCACAGTTTCCTAATGTGAACAATCTGTTTGTCCAAAGTTTTCTAATGTGAACCATCTGTTTGTCCACAGTTTCCATATGTGAACAGTCCGTGGGTTCACAGTTTCCTAATGTGAACAATCCGTTTGTTCACACTTTCCTGTGGTGAACAATGCGGACATGGAAATCATTAACATGTTGATAGTACATTAGAACATGAAATGTAATGAGCCACACTATACAGTATACACAATACTAATATACATATAGTGCTTATTCCATATTATACACTAATATAGTGCTTATTGAAGGTATAGAGCAACACTATACAGTATACACTATACTAATATATAGTGCTTATTCCAAACTATACACTAATATAGTGCTTATTGAAGGTATAGAGCAACACTATGCAGTGTTTATCGAAGATGAAGAGCAATGCTATGAAGTGATAATTTAAGGTATAAAACTACACTATGCAGTGCGTAATTCTTTTTGAGAGTATAGAGTCACACTGTACACTAGGAGTGTGTATTGAAATTATAGAGACAATAATTTCAACTCAATGTAATTATTCCACTCATAAGAAAATAAACGAAAGAAAAGATTCGACAAGAATCTTGTGAAAAAATACAACAAAACTAAACTCAAGAGTCGTATATTTTTCTATTCCTTAAAATAAAAACAGAAATAATAACAACAATCAAAGGGGCAGTTTATTTTATCCGTTTCCTTCATGAAGTTGTGAATGAAGAAGAAACTTCTTATTGGCATTACAAGTCGAAAAAAATTGTGGTGTACCTCGGATACACTATTCGAGTGACACTATTCGAGTGACATTATTGACAGTATCCGAGCTCAAAAGCAGCCAAACTGTCGCTGATGAAGGTCATTTGGAAAGCAGTTTATTTTGTGTGGCGAATGATACAGAAAATTGACTTGGAGGTGAAAACCTACTCTGCATCCCATAGATTCTTTATTGCTACAATTTACAATAAATGAACGTGAATACGCTTTGTTAAATAATCCCTGTTGTTCAGAATATTGTTTTCTACCAACACCATACACAGTTTGATATGAAGAAATTCAGAGGGAACTCAGAAGAAGAGTCGGATGACCTGAACAGTAAACATCAAGAAATAAAATTTTAGAATAAGTTACGTTTTATCGGACGGTTCTATATTTTCAATCTAACTTACCCTACTGCAGTCTCATCCTTAGAAAAACATAGCAGATGAATTGTACTGATTGAATTTATTTAGTAAATTACCTACCTTATTTTATATCACTCCTGGGAAATTAAAACTGAGACCAAATCTTCGAAGCATTTATTGAGAAATATATTTCGAATGAAATTTTGAAGAGGTATTTATATACTATTGAAGTCATAAATACTTCTCATTACCTCAGCTCAATTATCCCGATATATTTTATAAGCATATTTATAAATAGTACAATAATATATTCATACTTTCAATTCAATAGATAATGGATGATTCTTTGTTACTTCCATCCCGGTAAATTCCCCTCCAGGAACATACAGCAAGGTTTTCTTTTTGTCACTATCGGAGCCACCTCCCGTGATTTCATTCCTCACGTAATAAGATATTTGATTTATAATAAATATCATTAATATCCAATAAAAATATTTAAAATAGTGATAAAATTAAATTTGTACCAATTATATTTTCCTTCATTTCCCTTCTCTTTTTACCTTTATTGATATGTCCTTTACAGCTGAATTTTACACAAATCTGTAATAATTATTGTAACACTATATTTGGTGATTCCATCACTGCTTCTCATCAATTTAACAAGGAGAGATTGTTAAAGTTTACTTTATTGAGTTAAGAAGTTCCGTGATGGAATTTTAACATAATTCACTAAACTGTAACTAAGTTAAAGGAGTTAGAACCATGTGCAGAGAGGAAATTATGCTGGAGCCATAGAAAATTAGGAAACTGAATATATCTATTTGGTTTCCTGTATAGTGTATATATTAAATCGGGAAGAAAAACAGTAAATACTGAAATAAAACACTTTGGCTAAGTTTCGAGTTTCCGTCAGTTTTACATTTCGATCATATAAGAAAGGATCGTAAAATTATGTTATATTTTTTTTCTTATATGATATAAAATGTGGAATTGGCAAATAACTCGGCACTCACGAAAATTTAACATTTTGGTTACAACAAGGTGAAACTTCCCATCCACTACCCGATGGAATGATTAAAATAAGGTAAAACTCCCCTGGCCTCCAGTACTCAATAGAGTAGTCAAATAAGGTGAGACTCCACCTCCAGTATCGAAATGAAGTGGTTAGAATAATGTGAGTAACTGGTGCGCTCACCGAGTTATATTACGTCATTTAATACGTCTCTTTCCTGTCCCACCCATGCAACTCTCTCCTGTACACTTGATCGAACTCTGGAGAATGGGGTCCCCACGGTCCCTCTGCAGTGTCACCATGTCATGTGGTCCATAGGTACTCGGGACCAAACCATAGTCAATGCATATCAACTAGCTAGTAAGTAGCTTAAAGTGCATTCCTACCTAACTTATGTGCTAACTGCAGTTTATTTAGATTATGCATATTTTGGAATGAAAATAAATGAAATAATTTTAGGAATCACTTAGTGTATTTTCGTGTACAGAATCACATAAAAACAATAACAATAGCCGTAATCTGGTTACATACTGTTATTGGAGAAGTTTCAGCAGAAGTTATTGTTATGAATAAATGTTGCCAAGAGAAAGTTAAGGTGGAACACATTGAATGAAATAAAAAAGTTGTTGAACTAATTGATATAATAAAAAAAATGATTTTGAAAATAAAATATAGATAAAAGATATTTTTAAAAACGAAACTATAAAATATTATCATTGTATGATACAGTTTATAAATCAAATTCCCACTCTTTATAACCTCTTTCAAAAACACCTATACAATTTAGTATGTGATTTCCATTATGAAAAGGTATTATGAAATTTTCCCGGTGAAGTAGAAATATGAGAGTTTAAAATGATGCAAAAATAAATATTCCAATAACAACTCAATGAAATGAGCTCATGATCTACATATTGATGTCTATGATTTATATATCCTGTATCACTAAATTTTAATAAATGCTTTACTTATTGTAAAGATGAATAAGTTAATAACTGTGTGATTCATTTAGTCATTTTTCCTCTTTATTAGGAAGTATAACGCTATACCGGAAATAGAAGACTATAACCGATAATATGGTTCATGGGAATAGACAACTGCAAATTGAGAGCTGTGTTATAAACCTCTATTTGAACATTATGTCACAATGCAATTTATTTTATTTCATTATAACTAGTGTTAGCGTGATGTTAAAACAAATGCCATTTATAAAAAACTGCATTATGGAGATTGATAAAAGTTCAATTCATGCAATAATTGTTAATAATGCATAGATGAGAGAAAGTTATATGGTGGAGTCATAGATTGGAAGGGGGAAAATGGATACCCTCGTAATCTCTGTTGTCTCAACCATAATTTCTGTTACCCTTGTCCCTTAATTCATCGATTTCATAAATTATTGGCAAAATCAATTAATTCAATTTCATAACCAATAATTCTTTGATAAGAATATGGTTCATTGACCAAAAACACAATAGTCGAACTTAAATAAAAAATATAAAAACTCCTTACTAGCCACTACACGGCAATCCGAATTGATTATAACAAGCCACTACACGGTACACTGACAATTTCCTTCCTAGCCACTACATGGCAAACTAAATATATCCTTCCTAGCCGCTACATGTTACACTGGAAAGATCCTTCCAAACCCCTAAAAATCTATTTTTTAATAAGTGAGAGCAATTGAAAACAAATAGCTTTGTGTAAGAGATTATTAAATCTCTACCAAATTGAACTTGAACATTTGTACTTAGTGTGAACAATGTGTTTATTCTATTCAACAAATCAATTGAATATAGCTTATCATGTTTCTCTATTTTGACTTTATTATTAGATATCGATAATCCACTTATTTTATTTTGTTTTTAAAATAGTGTAATGTGTATTTTATTAGAAATAAATTCATAAGGAAAGTAAGATTATATACGTTAGTATTGAAAAGTGACACGCAATTAACAGCTCTAGGAAAATTCTGTATCGTTTTATACTGATTTTATTGAAGCACAATAATATAAAAAGTTGAAATTACGAATACTAAAATGTTTTGAGTATTTATTAAGAGCGGATAACAACATTGTACATTGGAAATGATACGAAACATTAGTAATTTTGATCGAAATTACTTCTGAGATCAAATTTTCCTGCCCGAAATTACCTCGACCGAAATTAACTACCCATAGTTATAAAAGAATATCGTCGATATTATGTATTATTTAACTTAAGTTCGTTGTAAAAAAATTCTTAGTATACTTTATGAATTGTAACTGTGATGAAGTATATTTTATTTGCATATGCTTTAAATACATTTAATGAAATATTATTTGATGTCTAATGAGAAGATTTATTAAAATATAGTGTTCAGCGCACTTTTTTACCATTTATTATTTCAAAACAAACATTATTTCAAGTTTTCTGGTCGGCCCTTTTATTTATTTTTTCCTTTTTTCCATTTTCTATATTCATATATTTGGTTAGGCATTTTGGTTAGGCATTATAGGCATTTAGTCCGTTATGCATTTTGACCATTAAGCATTTTGTCCGTTAGGCATTTTGTCGTTTAGGCATTTTGTCCGCTAGGCATTTCGACAGTTAGGCATTTTGTCCATAAGGCTTTTTGTCGTTTAGGTTTTTTTTCCGTTAGGCATTTTGTCCTAGTACCCTATCAACTGCACTGTATCCATTACACAGTGCAGAGAAAGGAGCCTTCCTATGCACTTCACGGTACACTGAAAAGATCTTTCCTATCATATATACGGTAAAATGAAAAGATCCTTCCTATCTACTACACGGTACGCTGATAGAATCCTTCCCATCAACTACACGGTACTCTGGAATGATCCTTCCTATCTACTAAAAGGCACACTAAAAAGATAATTCATATCCACTACACGGTACAGTGAAAAGATGCTTCCTATCCACTAAACGGTACAGTGAAAAGATCCTTCCTATCCATTAGACGGTACAGTGACAAGATCATTCATAGCTACAATTCCAATAGAAAAGTAAATAAGTATCTCCTTGTAACTTGCTATCGTCTATCGTGTGTCATATCAGATATAGTATTTGCCCTATGTTCATTACAACAATGCTATTCAAAAATAACAGAACAAGCCTTTTTTTCTCATAATGCATGAACATTTTTAGTACATAACTATGAATAAATGATGTCAATTTTGAGACTAATAATCTGTATTCAATATATGTCAGTACGTAGATTACTATTATTACAAGCAATAAAATTGCCTGAGGTAAAATTTATATTAAGAACTGTGTTCTAAATAAATTAAATATTGCTGTCTCAATACATTTAACGATTACTGTATCAGAGTCTACTTTCATGATCGGGTGAAATTGTCGTGATAAAAATAAATAACGAAAATTAAATGACTAGTTTAGATAATATATGTATATTTCGAATTGTAATGATGTATTGTATTGACAATAGCATCACAAAAAATGAGACAATGGTTACGGTTAGCTTGGTAACGCCAAAGCGGTCACCTTCGTGAAGATACATTTTTTTTAATTTGATTATACTCGCAGTTTATTCAACAGTTTCCTTAAATAACTAGATATTTATATACAGATGATTTAGTTTTAGATATGTTATTTAATCTAATTCATTCAACTATATTATAACCAACAAGAATCAGAAGTAAGGATTAAGAAAATATTTATTACAAACAACAAACATTTGGATTATCTCTAACAGTATTTTTCTATTAAAATCTTAAATTAAACTAAATGAAAGTTTGATCCTTGCCGTTAATTCTAGTTTTATATACTTTCAATTTTCATCTAAAAAAATAACTCCAATTCACCCCATAAAGCTTTTAATGGTCCACAGCTGTGTTGATGGCAACTGGAGGACATTCTTGGGCGAAGAGTCGCACTCTTCCCAAAGTTTGACTTGCAGTGCCATTTGTCACGACGGATGCAACAATGGCGGCATCTGTGTCCAAGTAGGACAGTTCTAATTGTCCAGAAGGATTTACTGGTCGAAATTGCGAGTGATTGTCTACGAATGCATTCTTAAGATACAAGTGAGTGTGAAGCCCATTTCAGTGATTGATGACTGATGAATGGCTTCACGCTTAGAGAGGAACAAAGTAACTCAGCCAGCCTGATAAAAGGTATATTTTGTCAACGATTTATAATTAATGAGAAGGGGAAGAAGATTATGCATTTGCTTATGTTTATTTGTTGTAACCTAAGCCTAAATTATTACTTAAACAACTTAACCTAATTGACAACATGCTAAAAACAAGATGAATAATAGCGTACAAATTTAGTACAATTATTTCAAGGGTAGTTTTATAAACTTAAAAAAAAATTTAAAAAATATTATATCGTGTAGAGAAGCTGTAAATGCACCAGTTAGGTCACTGTTTGCATTATAGATGACACTGTAAGTACTTAAAATAAGACACTGTTGGTAATATATAAAAACACTAAGTACCCTAATCATGATACTCTTTGAGACATATGGTGATAGTAAGTACACCAATTAGGACACTGTTAAAGAAAATATATAGGGAAATAGTAAGTACCCAAACCATGACACAGTTAGCAGCTTATATAGGGACACAGTAAGTACTCCATTTCACTTTTTATATTCTAATTTTCTACAGTGACAGAATTCAAATCTTTGACGTGGGGTGGCAAGATGGTTACCGTATGTGCAAGATGGCTACCGTAATAGAAGACTAGATTGCAAACTTTACTTATTTTCTACAAACATCATAAGATTATAGCATGCATTTAGGATAATAAGAAATAATTCTTTATTGAGTATATGCCATAATCTGGTCTTCTAAAAGATGCATAGAAATCCTTGAAACAAGCTCTTACATTTTTTTAAAAGCGTACGTGATATGACCAAGCCCTTGTCACTCTGATTTTATGTCTTTGAAGATGAATATATAAGGCCTGTGAATAATAACAAGGATGTTCAGTCTTCAATAGGGTGGTCCACGCTATGATAATATTACCTGGCGGAAGCTTCAGACATCTTTGTGTATCAGTTTACAGCTTTTAAAAGTGTATTCTGCATAGACTTATACTCAGTATTTCACCTTATCATCAATAAAGGATGTTGTAAAGGAGATATTTTATTTGTTAATCCCCACTCTTGCCTAGAACCAAAACCACACCCTATATCATTTATTGATTAAAGAACCCAGGAATAGTGTTCCGTCTTCGAGAAGTGGGAATCTTATTCTAAAGAGTAGGCTAAAGAATTATAACAGACTCATTCTAATTATATGCTTTAAATATAATTTTCGGTAATATATTTCTATAAGTATTGCACATTTCCTGCTATTTTTCCGTGTAATAAAATTGTTTTTATTGCTTTGCAATTCATGAATCAACCTCGTAACATTTTAAGAGCGTGTATCTCTTATCTTCAATCCTAAAGATAATCTGGGTAATAAATCTATACTAAGAGTCAGGAGTAATACAGGAGACATGGCGGGATGGTGGGATGGGTGAGAGAGAGGATGGGGTCTGCTAAACTGTACGAGAAGAAAGACGGAATAGGTGTGAGACTTAGTTTATCACACTTTACAGCAGTGATTCTAAACTCTAATTATAAGTACCCTTATCATTTCTACCAACAAAACTGACATTCCTCTTTCATTACAGGTTGTTAAAGGTGAATGGTCATGTGAAATCATATAGGAATAATATTTTATGAGATATTATATGACCAGATTATATTCAATGTTATTGAAACTCATATTTCATGTTCCTTATATTTGATCAATTTAGTTTACATTACAAGTATTTCTATTTTTTTAAATGAAAAAGCATTTTGTTGGTACAAAATTAATCCTATAATTATAAGGACCGAAAAAGGCTATGGGCCGTGTGAGATAGAGTTAAGTAGCTTCAATAGGGAGTTAGATTCTCTTCACTCCTCTTCTTTTTGGCGTTCATTACCCCTAATGACTCATCTGGAGCACATTAGCTGTTGGAGGCAATAGCGATGCAATTTGTCTGATTCCAATCTGCTCTCTGTTGGTATAACAGAAGTTGATGATGTTTGTAATGTCGTTATTAGGACTCTAGAAAAAGGGACAGCTAGGCCATACTTTGAACTCTGGGTAGTTATTGGAGATGTTGGTATCCAGAATGACAGTTAGAAGATTGTGTATGCTACTTCTCCCTTCATACCCCTTTTTATCATAGTAACATATTGAATTATTGATATATAATATAATTCTAATATTCCTCACTGTTTTAACATCATCATGAATATTTTCAATAATTTATTGTTTCTATTTCCTATCTTTTCTACACAAAGCCAGTTACACTCACATTCCCCTCTCTACTACAGACTCATGAATTTGAACAAAATAGTTATTTATTTTTATAAATTTCATATATGTATTTATATTTACAAGATGCGAATTAAAAACCGGATGGAGATTTCAAAAGGATATTATCAATAGCGCATCAAAATTATGAAATATATTAATTATGGAGAGAACATACCACAATGATTATATTAATGGTCATTTTGAAAGGTTTTATTAAATTTTTTTTTTTAATTGTGATCAGGAATTTAATTTCCAACTGGTAATTGATTTTTCACTCTAACACTTCCGGTCATACCAAACATAATACGAAAAAATAATGTCTAATTTGCATCAAACAATCATTTAAACCGAAATAATTAACAGAAAAAGTAATTGAATATTAATTGAAGTAAGTTCCCAGTTATCGCACGGACTGCTCAACATTTTTGATCATATAAGAAAAAGTTATTAATCATTTATATTTTAATAGATATCCATGATATCATCATGAATCATGGATACCAATTAATATAATGGAAATTAGATTTCATATAATATTTGATATGAACAGAAATATTAGGATGAAAAGTTCAATACCAGATGGAATTTGAATCGAATATCCCGACGGCTATCACGAATACCAATTGAAATTAAAAATTGAAAAATTATTATGCACTTTTCTGATGTGATCGTAATTGCGGAACAGTACGATAACTTGGAACATATCCTATTTAAATTACAAGTATGTCTAATGTCTTAATGTAGAACTTTAATAACTATCCTCTAAGTATATGAGCATTTCGTTTTGGACAATTTCGTTTCAAATGAAATTTCTCAGTTTTTCCTCTGAATCTGAATATCACAAGTCACTTTGCATTTATTCAAGAATAAAGAACAACTTGTATTGACAGAAAATGTTGCGCCTAAATTGCATAATTAGCGAAAGGTAACTTGCATTGCATTTAACTATAATAGAAGGGAAGAAAGCGTAAAAGTAGTATAGAACTTGATATAACTAAAATGTTGAAGTTTTGTTATTTCAGAATTCAAACTACTCTTTATTCAAAATTAAGAGCCCTAAAAACAGTTTCAAGGCAGATTTAAAATCAAAGTTTGGAAAACATGAAACTTCAGTTGATGATGAATCTTTTTAATTGTATTTATATGACGATTGTTAAACTGTATCGTATCTTATTTTTTCAAATAGAAAGTTTTGTTGTAGGATGATTACTTAATTATATCGTATTTTATATTTTCAATTGCAATGGTATCTGGTTTTTCGATTACGCTACTTTATCGTAGCTAATGTTTCAGATACAAAGGTATCTGGTATGACGATTGCTTAACTATATCGTGGCTTATGTTTTTAAATAAAAATGTATCTTGTATGATGATTGCTTAATTGTATTGTACACAATATTTTCAGATACAAGGTACGAGGTTCGGCGATTGTCTCTTCAGTCTTTCACACACTGGTTCTTGGTGTGCCACCGATGTAACATAAGAAGGAGGATTTGATTTCCCGGGGGAACTGTGTCTTAAACTGGGGCGAGTCGTTGAGATCAAAACACTCTCAAAGTTTGACAAAATAAAACATTTCTAAGATTTCTTATAGAAATTATTTGAATCTGAAGGAAAAAAATATCAACTGTTGGTATTTTTTGATTGATCAGAAATCACTTTTATTCTATTATATTTCTTTTGAAAACAATTCAATGAGAATTATTTAATACTACTTTATAATGTAAATAATCTTTTCTGTTAGTATCATAATGGTGAATTTAACCTCCCTTATTCTCAGACTTTAAAGGTTTAACTTCCAATTATCATATTAAATATATATGGTGTAAAAGATAGATAATAGTTTTCGTTTTTTCTTTTCATAATTATATAATGATTATCTAAATAATTCGTCTCAACAAGATGGTACAAAAATATTGTAATACGTATGAACTCTTACGACGAAAAAAAGTTGAATAAGAAGTATCCCCAATTTATGAAATTATACTATATAACTTTACATAAATGGTTCGAACCCATAGCAGTGGAAACGGCAAATAGCAATGGTGAAACAACAGAGGCCATTGCATTAACGATGTCAATGATGAGACCTTTCGATTACAGTAGATGGTTGGTTTGGCAGTTCAGAGGGGCAATGCTTTCAGTATGCTGAAGTCGATGAAGGAGAAGTATGATGACAGCAATTTAGGTGTTGCCCTTTAACCTGCTTTAGGCACCTCACAGTTGGCTGGAGGTCACTACCATTAGCGATGATCGAGGCCATATTCGTAGAGCAGAGAAGCATATCTTTTGTTTTTTAATGTTCATTTTCTAAATAAAGATGATACATTTCTTTAAATTATTTGAAAAGGTGTGCTTCGTCTGGCTGTGAGCCTTTCTAAAAAAATAAAAGTCAATTCTCTGTTGGTTTAGATTAAAGTTAATTTTATTTTGTTGTCGTAGGTTAATTTTCACTGAGTTTCAAGCGGCAATTATATCTTAATATGCTATGGTAGTCGAGATGGAATGGTGCGTAAAGTACTATCTTGTTAAGCAAGTTGCAAGTTCCTTCTAGCTAGCAATAGTATTACGTACGGTACACATGCTACTAATTTGGACGATGGTACATTTTGTAGATTTGTAGTACATTTTGTAGATGCTACATTTTGTAAAAGTCTGAAGTTTGAACTCGTTGGCATGGTAAGAGGTTAATATTCTGATGGTAGATTGTAAAAACTTCAGAGAATTTGTTTTTACGAAAGAAAACATAGATACACAATCTCTGACGAAAAAAAATTTACAATTCTGTTTGAAACCATTACACAAGCGGTCTAAACGTATACTGAGAAAAAAGCCCAATATATGTATTTTCACAAGCAAGTACTTTTTAGATACATATTTTAAAGTCGATAACCCATTAGCAGATATTCAGAGATAAACTCATCTAATTTGCCTAGATATTAGGTATTCATTATTTAACTTTTTACAAGACAATTTTATTTGTGTGCAATTTTTCATATTCGTTTTAATTGTATTGTATTTTTCATGGATTGTTAGAAAAACAACGATGTCTGCTATTTTTGTGATGTATTAAATTAATATGTAGAGAATAACTGGAGCAAAACATGTATCCAATATAATGAATCAAAAATTGAGATGCAGACCGCTAAATGGTTGAAGCGATGTATAATATCTGATAGTTCATTTTTTTTGATTTGTGTATTCGAGTGCCACTGCCAAGTTATAATAAGTAGAATATAGTAAATAAAACGTCGATTTCACCTTCAAAGTCTAATAAAAATAATTCAAAAGCGTTTTAAGAATAATTTCTTTTATGATTTTGTATCTTGGAGTGATTCTTTTCTTGGAGAAAGAATCACTCTTTGATGAATATTCTAACTTTCGAATTTCCCTAGAGTTTCACATTTCAATATCAATGTGGTATACATATGGTTCAAACCAAAGGTCTGGACATACATACTACTCATGCACCTTTAGTGGACGGACTAAGCAGCTTCCAAACCTTTGAAGTAACTAAGTATCCATTAGTATTATGAAGCAAACCAAGATGTACAGTAGCTCACTGACTCATATTAACATGTTTAGTTAAGCTGGAAAGATATGATGAGATTCTGCGAATTTAAAATGAGTATGAGTAAAAAATTTTCTAACCAACGTACCAGAGGCAGATATTTATTTTCCGTGAGTTTAATATCATAGACTCTGTGATGTAGAATGTAGATGATATAATTGAAACTACGTACATATGTACTTATTATTATGCATTCTCATAGATTTTATATTATAAATTCTGTGCTTAACTAAAACATTCTTATTTTCCAACAGTAGTCACTCCATGGCTTGCTATCAGTTCTGCAAAGTATCAATTAGGTAGATATATAAGTACCAATTAATGACTCTTCAGACACTATGCCTCGTAAAATTTTAATGGATACATAAAAGAGCCACTTGTTAAAAGAGACACTTGTTTAAAGAACCACTTGTTAATGGGAGCCACTTGTTAAAGGGAGCAATTTTTTAAAGAGCCACTTGTTGATGGGAGCCACTTGTTAAAGGGAGCAACTTGTTAAAGAGCCACTTGTTAATGGGATTCACTTGTTCAGGGAGGCTTTTGTTAATTGGAGCCACTTGTTAAAGGGAGCAAAATGTTAAAGGGAGCCACTTGTTAATGGGAGCCACATTTTGAAGGCAGTAAGTTATTAAAGGGAGTTACAGAACCGTAATGATTTTAAAAACTTGATATCGAAATAAATATCCAGTTCACTATATAATGTATCCTTCACACGAACTTATAGCCTATTTTAGATAGTTCAATGAATATAGCGAACACAAAGACATGCATACATCTTTCTCTAATATATTTCACGTTAACAACAAAATTTATTCCTTTAGAAACGTTAAAGCAAAGAGACGCTAAACATATTCATAGCGTGTAAATAAACCTCTCTGAAACTCTTGGGAGAAAAATATCCACAATCTGTTTACTCGGTTGAGATTCGCATGTTAGTTTATCCATTTACTGTGAAAGATTTGATGCTATTTTTTAGAGGTAAAGTAACCAATATAACAAATCTAAACCTGAAATCCTATCGTCCATCACCGGAAAAGGTTTACAAGGTTGCTATGTAAAGATTTTCTCTCTATTTTGCTTTTTAACTCTTTCGTTTCTGACGGCATCTGCAGTAGCCATGTAATAATTATAAGCAATTTTTACACGTTTGTGGTCAAAGGTATTTTGTGTATGTTTGTTTGTGGGCTTCTCTTCAGTAATATACATGATGGAAGCATGAAAGATGACGGAAATTTCAGTCATGTTCTCAAGCTAAGAATATATAATGACTAAAATTTCGGCTCTGGGACTACGAATAGCAATACTTGATGATTTTTTTAATTTATTAAATACAATGTGCTATTGTGGATATGGAGATGGTTTATAAAAAAAAAACGAAATGGAAGAGTTTCAGTAGCGAAAGGGTTAAGTTAAACAATTTCCCCATTCATTAGATAATGAGCTACTAAGTTATAATAATAGAATTTGATTATTTCGAATCAACATAAAATGCTGTGGATTAGCATGAGGTACATAGTTCGCGCTTAAATGGAATGGCTTCTGGTAGCTACACACTAATTTGATATGGAGTGAATAAACAGAAACTAACGGTAATCAATATATAACAGTAATCAATATATAACGGTAATCAATATATAACGGTAATCAATATATGACGGTAATCAATATATAACGGTAAAAACCCTTCTGCTGGTTGGAAATAATATAAACAGGAGAGGGGATATAGCGATTTAAAACCTTTCTTCTTGTTTGAAGTATTATAAACATGAATGTTAATCTAACGATTAAAAGTATTAGTATTAAAAAAAGAATTAGTACTATTAACAGCATTGGTACTAATACTAAGTTTAGTATTAATAATAAGTTTAGTATTAGTACTAAGTTTACTATCAATATCAGTATTAGTATATATCATTATCAGTAATAGTACTAATACCATTATTAGTATATTTTTATAATATTGAGAATCAGAATGCAGTGATTCCTCAAATCATATTCCCAAATAATTTGAATCAAATACATTTAGCAATAAAATCACCTATTTATTTTCCTTGCTATCGGTTGATAATACAATAAAAATGAAGAATAATTTACAACGAATGAACCCTTGGGTGGGCTATTTTATTTACCGTAAATGAGTTTATCTTGTCGGTTATCGAGGGGCAATTTTTAGGACGCTTAATTTAAACTAAATTGCTTCGCTTTGGAACAGTTTCAGTATAATAAAAATAAAGTATGATGCATTTAAGTGGCTCGATTATAGACTATATTAGAAATACTTGAACCTCTCAGACACAGACGGTTAATTTTAATGTACTTAAAACCAATAAATAAAAATCTTTGTTATCTTCCAAATCAAACACTATTTTCCTTCGTTTTCCTGCATCAAAATATAGGAAATTTTATATTTATATATTAAATATCCTACTTATATCAAAAAATTAGTTATAACTCTCATTGATAAATAAACAAAATGCTTTTCGAATTATTATATGAGATATATGTATTTTCCAGCTCATTTCCAATAGTTAGAATCAAGACAGCATCGTTTTCGTACGTGAGAATTCTCCAAAGATTTCTCCATCCGGAATAAACAGTGGTATAAATTGTCCTTTTTTGTTGTGTCCACATTTTATCACGTGGAAATAATACATTGTTTTGAAATAATGCTGTCGTCAACGGACGGAACTATTCTTACTTTAATATAAGGAATTTCTTTAACACAGGCAAAAATAAAAATATGGATATACTATAATAACAGTAAATAATATGTAATCATTATGTAAAAAATCATGACAATTTTCAAGCTCTTCGTAAATAATATATAAGAATTCACAGAAATAAATTAATAATTCTTTCTTAAATTGTAAAAGATTATGTACATTACAACAATTTGTGCATTGAAATCAAACTCCATTTGATATAGCATTATCTAAGTAATTTTTGCCTGTAAAATAGTATATCCAGTACAGTAATATCTGTCCTATGATTGCGTGACAGTCTTCTGAAGGTAAAGCATTGCTTTGACATTTAGTTAGCAGCTTTGGTGACCTGATCATGTTCATATTTTTAACACTTGTTACTAAACAGATAGATGAAATGTGTGTGAAATTCTGAGAAATAAAATTGAGAAACAAGTTGACACTCATTTTAAATTATAGAATATATTAAAAAATATATATATATATTTTTAAAGTCATCAATTTCCATCAAATAAATCATTTGCTTTATTAAGACAATATTCACCATTCAAAATATAAGTTTTTTAAATTAAAATCATTTTGCAAAGACTATTTTGTATAATCCACTATTAACTGAGATAATTTCAAAGAATCCTGTTTTCAATCACAAAAAAGTACCCTTTTTCAATGATAGGGCCTAGTGAGCGAACAAAAAACTCGGGAGGCATTGCTCATCAAATCATCTACTCTTGGTCTAAATTATATCAGATGACTTTCATTGGAAGGTAAAGAGGGTCAAAGCTGACCTTAAAAAAGGAAATTTTAGAGCCAAATTTCCAATGTGAAGGAAAAAGAGTAGTAAACTGATAATATAAACTGTAAAAAGGGAGTTTTAGAGGCAAATTTGAAATGGGAAGGGAAAAGAGTAGTAGACTAGTAAAATAAATCGTAAAGATTATAGCTTTAAAAGGAATAGAATTGGAGGTTATGAAAATCAATTAGTTAAGATGAGTTATATACCTTTAGGGAATCAGTTGTTTAAAAATATATTATTGCAAATCAAAATAATTGATAGCTATAAAATAGTTATATAGTTATTTCGAAATTCGGATGTTATCAAAAAAAATTTTATTTCAAAAATTGTAAGTAATGGTACGATTTCTTCACAATTCGAACAAATTTTGATGAAAAAGTAGGGGAAATATACTATGTAAACTCCGAAAAGCTTCTGTTTTTTTTCAAACGTCCTCCAGCATTAATCTTTTTCTTTCATTTTATTTTATATCCCAGTCTAAACGATTCAATGATTCTGTTTTGATGTTTTCCTAGAAATTTTACTGAAATATCACCACAATAACTCATTCAATATTCAAGGGAAAATGAGTTTTTTCACGGCAAATGTCCTCCAATAACAAAATACTAAGGAATTTATCTCACCAAACGAGACAGTTTGGTCAAAGTGAAATGAAGACACACGGTTTGAGGTTAAGTGAAGTAGGGTTTATTTACTGTAGTTAGTAGTAATTTAATTGAGCTAATATGTAAATTGCATGTATAAATTATTCACGGAGATATTTTAGTGTTAAAGTTGCATGACATGTACCAAATTCTTAACCGTTACGGTGCAGAACATTTAAATGATATCTATTCACAATACAAATTATACTTCGTTTCAACAGAGAGTATTTTACAGCTGCATCTACTTATGCCGATTTATGTACTAGATGTAACTACTTAAATGGATCAGTAAGAATTCATCGCAATAAATGCATCACATGGTAAATTTGTTATCATTTGGTAATACTAAAAATGAATATTAAAAATTCAATTCTATCATTTCAACAGCAAAAAATATCGAAATTACTGGTTAAAAGATAATTTGTATGCAATACCTCTTAAAATAATCAGAAAACATGTTTCATATCTACTGAGTCAATTATGCTTTGCTGATCGTACTTTTATAGACATTATTGTAACATTTAGTAAGGTATATTTTCAAGCAGATGTAGCATTTACATTTATGTTGTTTTCAAACTGTGTTTAGCTAAACATATACATAGTTTGCATGAATTTAAGAAATAACATAAATTTAAATTAAAGAAAAATTGAAATAATTATAAAATGATAATGATAATTTTTACAGTGAAAAATATTGTACAAGAATCACATGCCTATATAATAGTAAGGATAGTTTCAGGCAAAATATTGAATAATAAATTCATGCAGTTTCACACACATTAAATATTTTTAAATTATAAATAAATTGGATGATATTCATATGAAAATTATTTGACATGCTATTATTGAAATCAAAATAATTATTTCAATTTTATAATAAAATAATATCATGCGATGAATTTACCGGGTTCCCCTATATTTTGTAATTGTATATACTAGGTGTCATCACGGAATGCTGTCAATTTTTCTGAAATATTCAAAACTCAGGAAAATTCCTACCTCAGTTCACTCCTGCGACTCGGAGGGAGTGGACGCGTATCTGTTATAGTGTTGATTCTAACTCAACGTTAACATGCTACTCCAGAGATACAATAAATGTACATTAATTTTATATTTGCGTAAGATTTTATTTGTATGTTAATTATTCTTATTATTGATAAAGCACTATACATAATACAAATATTTCCCCACTATGGATGAATTCTTACGTTTAAGTAAATTCATTCAATATCTAATCATAGTGTATGACAATAAGTTTATTAATGAAAGCTTATAAAGAAACAAGCTACATAATGATACAAAACAATAATTAGGTATAGCTAAACTGTTAATACAAATTATTTGTATACATATCAACCTATTATGGTTGATATGTTCCTTAATGAGTTGTGCAATTAAGTTACATACAGGTAATTAAGGTACATACAGGTAATTAAGGTACATACAGGTAATTAAGGTACATACAGGTAATTAAGGTACATACAGGTAATTAAGGTACATACAGGTAATTAAGGTACATACAGGTAATTAAGGTACATACAGGTAATTCAGGTACATACAGGTAATTAAAGTACATACAGGTAATTAAGGTACATACAGGTAATTCAGGTACATACAGGTAATTAAGGTACATACAGGTAATTAAGGTACATACAGGTAATTAAGGTACATACAGGTAATTAAGGTCCATACAGGTAATTAGATAAGCGGTTAACTACAGTATTAATAAATAAAAATGCTGAAATTTTCAGATCTTTTAGAAAGATTTCCGATACAATGACTCTTTTTATAGGTTTCAAAGAATTCCTGGAATAATAAATATAATAGGTCTGCAATGTAGCACTTAACAATATATTTAATGAGTTCCTGGCGAAATATCAGATAAAATGTTTTTTTTCAATGTGGTAGTTCCTAATCCCACAGCGTGTAAATGATATGCTGATTGTTGCATTTTGAAGTCATAGTGTAAATACTCATTAGCTAATATAACCCAGTAGTCGATAGTAAGCTAAAACTGGATGTTTGTGTTCGATAGGAAGAGGCTTAAACGGATAATTTGTAGCTTGCTGCTGGTGAGGATCACATATTTGCTATTGTTTACCAGTGCAATTGGCGAAGTTCCACAATCCACATATATAAACCTACCAAAAATCTGTTGTTCTATTTTCAATTATTGCTTGCTTCTTTTTTTACGTTGTTACACTGAACCCTGTTATGGAGAATTAAATGTATTATTTTTATAATAATTAAATTATTAAATCAAACTTAATTTCTGAAGTATCGGGATTTTGAAGAATTTTGACTAATATCAAATCATCAGTGATTATATCAAAAATCAAAACTGCTATATGAAACTTCATATATAATATGTTTATCCAAGTAGTATTCCTAAATCCACAATATTGCTTTTCATCTTCTTCTGTTAATTATACCAATTCGCATTTATCACATTAAGGTGGATTCAATTAATTATCTAGGCGTAGTGTAAACCATGTAAAATATTTTAAAAATAAATTATCTAAATCCATCGGAACATATTGTCCATGATAAATGAATTCATGCCCATTGATGTGCTTGTGACTACTAATTACTCTACCATTCAGCCCTATTTCAAATATGCTCTCTAATTATATAGGGTGACACGTCGATCTATATCTCTAACTTCAAAATAAGTAATATTTTCAAGAATGTCCACTATCTTTCAAATTCGGACACATATTGTCTGAATTTAAAATTATGATACTTGCAGACTTGTATACATATAATATTCATCTATATGTTTTTGATAGTTTTAATATACCAGATTTTTGGCCCTTTGTTGTTGAACTGCATCAGATCAAACAAAGGTTGACCACCAAAATCATTCTACATGTAATCGGGGTTATTTTACTTACCTAGGTTCAATTGTGAAAAAGAAAATTTCAATAATTTATGTGGGATTTTTGTAATTTGTAGATTCTGTAAGTAAACTAATAGACATTCATTATACAATTTAAAACACTCTTTTCAAATCATGGCTCCAGAAATTTTACAATGGAGTAACGGTTATTTAGAACAGCTTTCAAATTTAATCTTATAATAAAAAGGATTATTACTATAATAATTTGTCCATATGTAAGAAACTTCAAAATATAATATTCCACTTGATATGAACTCTTACGGTAGAGATTCAACCAATATCTATTTTTTGTCAAATAATCAAAATGTGTAAGTGACATCTAAATTGAGCAGCAAATTCATCAGTTTTTATTATAATTATATAGTTAATTTCATTACGCCATAATGACGATGTAGTTAATTTCATTACCCCATAATGATATGATTCTGTTCCATATTATTATCCCCATAATGCAGTATAATGAATTGTGAATTGTTAATGACAATTTAATGGGATCTAGGCACAATGTAATTAGATTTGAATTATATATTATATTTATTGCTAATTAATATTAATATTGCTAGGTAATATGAATATACTGTTTTTTCGGTCAGGAAAGATGTTATTTCTTCTGTAATTTTATACTATCACTAAAAACGTTGGTTTTATTTTCTAAATATTGATTGGTCTATGATAGAAAAACTTCACTTGGACATTCGTGTTGCTCCTTTTAGTGAAATAATATTAAAAAAATTGGTCATGGTACAATATTTCAAATTTATAAGTTTTGAAAATGATACGATATTATAAAACGGTGATTCGTGAAATAATCTTAGTGACTAATTCCTCTGTTAATTTATCATCAAACGGACTCTTTTTTTTGATACTACATCATCACAGTACTATTTTCTCTGATAGTACATCATCACAGTGATTCTTTTCTATGATAATATTTGATAGAAGTATGAAATAATTTCCTAAATATTTTTTTGTGAGTTAATGTAATCCTTTTATTCAAGTGGCATTAATGAACTGCTTAGTGCATATTCATGATTGCTTAAAATTTGCATCTGATAATTTATATCACTCCAGTTGTGGGTCACTGTAAGACGAATAAATATTGTTATTGCACTCCACTGAAAAATAACGGTTATGGTTATAACTCAAAGGAGAGAATAACGTGTGTGTAATTTAACCAACGTTATAATTCACTTCTTAGTGGAGCTGTCCAGGAATTTTGTTATTTCATAGGTATAATTTTTTTGTATAACGATAGTCCTAGTCGGAGAATTTATTATCAGTTGATATTTATTACTGAAGACATTGTATCAAGTAACTTACGAGTTATCGGAAGATACCACTTATTCGAACATAGAGAAAATGTATATAATAATTTTGATTAGCATTTAGTAAAACCTAGAGATATCATGGATTAAAATAATAGTTGGATAATAATTATCGTATATTTTCCTTTTCTATGTAACATGTCTATTGTCTAATCGAAAATATAGAATTGTTCGATAAATGGGAACGCAACCCTGTCATTGAATAATAAAATCGTCAATATTTATCACATACTCTTCCCATCCTGAACAGTCTGCTAAATTTTAGTGACGTCATAACGACGATATTGACTAACATTATTGAATTACTGTGATGAATTTTGTGGCAATTTGATCTTGTTTTTTTTTTTGGTTTTTTACATTGAAACCTTTTAAGTTAATTTCATTTTGCTAGATTGAATTCGATTCTAAGGCAATATAGGTGAAATGATTACGTTTGTCTTTCTCTTCACAAAGAAATTGAATATAAAAAATTCAGGTAATGAGGTAAATTTTCATTAATATTTAGACTATACCATATAAGTTAATTATGTTTAGGTTTCAACGTGCTTTTAGGAACCTCATTGTCCAACTATTGTAACAATATTGCAGCCACAGTGTTACAATTTTGTAACGATGTTGGAACAATATTGAAGCAATGTTGTGATAATATTGAGGCTATTATGTAACAATATACGGGCATTATTGTAACAATACTAAGGCAACGTTGTAACAAAGTTGAAGTATTGGTGTTACACTATAGGGACATTGATATAAAAGTATTGAGGTAATTTTGTAACAATATTGGCGATGTTCCTGCAAGAAAATTTGCTACTTGGAACAGAGAGAAAATTATGGTGCATAAGCCTTTGAAAATTAAGTCCCGAAACAAATTTCAAAAGAGCGCAAATTAGGCTTGATCTTACCACATTGAATCATCCTAGATTGTTTGTCAAAAGAGAGAATGGATCTTGTGGAGAGGTTGACATAGTAACTAAAATGCAAGGAAAGCATCCCTATATTTACGAGGAGACACAAGAAGACCTTCCACCAACCTATCGCCAGTCTGTTGGAGCGCATCGTAGAGCCGCTAGCCACGACTGTGGCTTTATAAGAAGAAGACCCGTTAGCGTTATGGATCGACACCTGGTTCTCATCTGAAAGAATGCTGTCACATTTCGGTATTCAAAGATTGAACAATACCGAAAAAAATTGTGAGACAGATATCTTAAAATTCATCCGAATATTTTGAAATATCGGTTCTTTGTATTCAGTATTCAGTTATGGTGGGAGCATGGAATATTAAGAGAGGTCATATTTTTAACCCTAACAAGTTTGACCATTTGAATGTACGGTAACGTTTGACTATGTGCTTAAAAACACATGTCTTATTTATAGATCAACGGTTCTGTATTTTTACAAGTGGTTAGTATGTATACTAAACTAGTGTGCACCAAATTTCAAGTAAAAATATTGAACATATAAGGAGAAATAAATACATAAGTATATAAGGAATTGCCAACTGTGAGAGCAGATCTGTGATTGGGTGGAATGTGACACAATCACAGCTCGCGCATGTGTCCGTTCTCTATGGAAATGTGGACAGTAGTGTGTTTAGAGGGAAGCTAGCTATATTTATAAGGTGCCACACGTCACCCACTTTATTATCATTTTCTTAATTTTCATGATTTAAGCAGAAACGTAAATATTTATTTGGTATTTATATAGGAAAAGAGTCAAGGAAGACCGATAAATTTAAAAGAGTAACATGAAATATATTAAGTAATTTAAAAAGGATGTGTTTAGAATACACGCGTCGAACTCATTAGTGTCGAGATTTAACATTTATGGTGTTCCATTGGTCTTAAGATGTTCCATTGCATTAACGAGATAGAAAAAGTTCTTTCAATATTCATCATAACAGTTCTTCGAACTGATTGTGGAATAATCATAAAAACTCATGCAGAACTTCAATATTCATTAGTTATTTCATCTGTTCAATAATTGTCACGTTTTAAATATCAGGAGATATTCAATTGAATATCTTGGAATACTTGCACCCATACCCAGAGAAAAAAATAGGATGGAACTGTGGTAAGTTTCCAGTTTTCCGATCTTACCACATTTTCGAAAAAATTATAATTATATTACTTCTTGACTTTTCTATAATATCCTTTCTCTTTGTCAAATTACCTTTATTAATTATACTTGTTTTCAAATATATAAATATAATGAATGGATGATAATCAATGTATATGCAACCTAAAATTATTTTATACCAATAAACATACGTTTAAATTATAATTTAATAATAGATAAATAAAACCAATAATATATCCATGCTACTATATAAGATACATTGAATAAGACAATATAACAGACCTTTGATGTCCAGTACATAATTTACTATGATGAACATCAAAAAAGTTTTCAGTCCCGACTCACATCTCGAGAAATGAAAAACTCGTCCGTTTTGCTTAGGAACTTCCACATTCTCTGACTTTTTTTTCTTAATTTTGTACAGAAGTTTTCAAGAGTGAGTTATTTTCATTTATCTTAGCTTATAGTTTTAGTGAATTAAATTGAAATTGAGAAAGAGTACGAGATTTTGAGATTGATAAAACATTCAGTGTTTGATTATTATTCGACTTACAATACATTTAAAAACCAATTTGAGCTGACAATATTTATGTTCAACTAATTATGGGGATGGAGAGTACATTAAAAAATAGTCTATATATTTTTTTATTAGAATGTTCTTTATTGATTACTCTTCAATGAGAAAAGCATTTCATAATTTTCTACGATGATTTCCCATTGAAAAACTCATATTTCGGCGTCACTAAACTGTTCTAAAACGGTAATACTTTATTTCTAGAACGGTAAGCTATTTGTTTGACAAATGGTTATGTATTTGAAAAAAGGATGGGGATCTTTATACTGTACAAAAAAACCTTGACAAATGACAATGATAATAAAGGACCTTTATATGATCATACATGACCTTTATAGCAGCAAAAATCCCAAAAATATTGACTGCGTTTTCCCGCAAAACATTTCAGAAGATTTTTCAATCATATTTGACTTCTCCTCTTACAATGTTTAATGAATTTTGATACAAATAGCAACAGTTTATTATAAATTCTTATCAAATGAAAATTCAACTTTCAAATTATGAAAACAAATTATATAAAAATTACTTTAAAAAATGTCAATTTTTTGCTAATATTTTTAATATCTGATACCCAAACAAAATTTCTGAAAATGTTTTATGATAAGATCATTCATACTAATGTTATCTTCACTTTGAGACTAAGAACAATGAAATCGAACTTAAGTTGAGAAAGAAGTAGTAAAATTAGAATTTTGAAAATAAAGGAAGAAAATTAATATTCATTTTATCGAAAAAATGTTACCCGCAATAATATCTTAGTATTCAATTCTTAATATCATGTCATAACTTCAGCAACATTTGACGGTAAATAAAGAAGACGTCCAGAATATGAAAGCTTCCCTTGAATTTGTATTTATCTTAAATATTATATAGTGATTGATAGAGTGAATAATAAATTCTAATTTTATGTACCATTTCATGAATAATAAACATTCAACAAAAGAGCCTTTTCGATTGCTTACAAAGTTGATGATTGATTCTTATTCTTATTCTTATTGCTATTGATCACAAAAATTAGAATATATATTCTTTATATTTATATAAGATTAATATTGAGACAATTCAAAAATTTGAATTGCGTATTGGTGCACATTTTTAACACTAAGTGTATTACTGATAGGTATAAACCTAGTGGTACACATATAAACCACAGTCAATATTTTAAAACTAATCAAATCGTGACAATACGAACTACAAATTATTATAGAATAGATTTATCAAACAGGCAACATCGATATGTACACACAGAGATATTCAGCTCCTCTCGCTATCATGGCACATATGATACAGAAGCAATAACAAAAACTTGTAATTTAAGAAAAGTCAGTTATAGGCTACACTGCGTTTTGAGCAACTGTAGTCAACGTGTTAAAATAACACATATATTCAATTTTAATGATTAAATAGTCATTATACCTAGACGAAAGTAATTAGTATCTTTTAATAACAAAGGCATGCTTAAAACAGGTATGCTTAAGAAAAGTATGCTAAGAAACGTATTCTCAATCATGTAAGAAATAATATATCATTAAAGTTATTTGACTTGTTCTTTTCTTATATAATATGGAATATGTGGAACCGTCAGATATCATGTAACTTATCCTATCTCCTTGATGTAATTAGGGTAATTCTCATCAAACAAAAATAAAGAACAAAAACTCATTTTCTACCACACCATTAGCAAGTGTTGCTCATTTCATTTTAATTTAATAAGCAGACTAACCGAGTATAATGGAACCATTTTTCTTATTTAAGCAGGACTTGTTTCTTCGAGCTTCTTTTTAAGATGAATTGGCACTGAGACTATTTGAAGTATAAAGTAAATGAATTAGCACGATTATCAGTATTAAGGGGGTTCAACCCACTTTTCAATTTAAAAAACTTTTTCATTTGTGGACCGATAATTTGTTCTGAAATTTGTAAAAAAAATATTTTATTCAGATAACTTTTTCGCCTTCGGTTTTGGTTTTCAAAAAAATGTAGTTTTTCAATTGTTTATATTTTTTTTTATAAATTTCAACAGACGAGAATTATATGAATATATATGCTAGAAAAAAAACTGAGAAAGCTATAGAATCCGTTGAACATTCCTAACCAATCTAAAGAGGGATTTTTCAATTTTCCCGCCGGTTTCTTTTTACAATCAATTTTGATGACTAGCTAAAATTTTCAAAAAAAAAAAAAAAATTCGGTTATAAACTGTGATACAAAAAAGGTGGTGAAAATTTAAAAAGCCCTCTTTAGATTTGTTAGATATGTTCCTAGGATTCTAAAATTGTCTTTGATGTTCTTGTAGCGTGAAAACTCATTGATTTCTAGTCTTTTTTTAAGTGGAAGTACACAATTTACAGAAGAGCCAAGAATATATATGTATATTTGACCAAAACGAAAATGACATTCACCCGCCCACCTATGGACCTCTCCTGGATGGTGTTTTATAGTGCTCGTACCCTCACAAAAGTTTAGGACATGAAAGTCCACTACCTAAAGACTCTTTTTCAGCAATAAAAAAAAGGTTGATTTTCATCAAAAGATTAGTAAAATTTTATTAGATTAGTATTGGAAAAAATATCCTTATAGACAATGCTTGTATATTAGACCCGATTGTTTGATACTACAAAATGGGCGTTATCGTGAGTCAAAGAATATTTTGCACTGTAATGAAGTAACACCCACTTCCTGGTTACTGTAAACTGTAGGTAATCGTTGCCCTATATTACTCATAACATTTTTCATGTACGTATTATGTTTTTGTCATGTTTGTATATAATATGTATAAATATTAAGTACAAACGTTTCATACAATATAAAGTGTTGAGAAAATCAACCAGACATTAAATTCTCAAACTTCTTATCACAGTACACGCTAAGAATTCTAACACCAAATACGTTGATGCTATGAGCCTATGACTATGTAAACAAGGGCACCAGACCAATTTGCTAGAGGCTTCTAATTGCCAATTCTGGCACTAAATGAGAGTACGAAAAAGCATCAAAATACACAAGCAAGTGAATCGAGCAAAATAGCTTTGAATTCAAAATGCATGTGATACTTTCTAAATAACATTTTATAAATGATAGACAGTAAGTCAGTTGATATTTTGATAATCTGCCATTAAATATAATTTATTATCTATTACGGTAAATGATGATTGTAAATAATCGTAAAATATATTCGTTTCAGACTTTTGATTCACGATTTTTTTGAGAAATATACATTGACTTTAAGGGTTTTAAATTCCTATTATACTACGACTGAATTTTCAATGAATAAATATAGATAGATGTCCTTTTTAGCATTCATTACAATCACAAATCGAAAACAAATGATCGTGGCTATACTTTCCATACCTTGTAACCACATGATGAAACGTGAAAATTCTTATAAATCTGAAAGCTTTTTTCCAGACCGTTCAATCTTATTCGGTGACTATATTCTAAGTTAAGACAATACTTTTTTATAAGTAAATTTAATTAAAATTAAACATAATATTCTCTTTATCTGTACTTGTTTGTAATAATCGATACATATGGTTTAAATTACCTTTAGCAACAAATTTTTCATAGGGAGATTCTAATAAAAAACAAATGTCAATAAATTCTTTAATATTGACTTTATTCCTTACATCGGTTATCCAAAGGCCATGCAATTAAATTGAGAGAAAAGTAAAAGAGATGAAAAAATATCCCCAAATTTGTTTAAGTTTACTTTTTATTAGTCAAACAAATGGTACACAAATCGTGGTAAATTGATTTAGGGATGTTTACCTACTTTTTTTACTTATTGAACGAAGCTAGTGAATCATATTTTATTGGTTAGTAAGGTGGAAAGTTTAATAAGAATAAAATTGACCCCAATTGGATCATTTATGGCACAATCTTAAATTTTCTTTATTTTTGCAATATGATTTCAAGCTGCTCCAATTTTTTTATGAAAATAATGAAATAAAATTTGAAAATATTAATTTAGAATTATTTTATAATGTTTGGGAGATATTTCACAGAAAAAAATAATAAATTAATAATTATTTATGCATGAATTAATAGTAATAATAATCTATCAATTATATATCAATTATATAAATAATCTTATTATCACTATACTATCTTATCACTAACTTCTCGATTTGTCTACGCGAAAAATAAAAGACTTTCATAATAGGTCGGATAATTAAATAATTTCGTCATCGCTGTTTCGAATCACGCATACATTTAAACGCATTTAAATTTGAATGAAATATAGATTTTTTTAAATTATTTTGAAGCAAAGAATACCTATGTAATTATATAAATGAATGAATGATACTTTTAGAATACACAAAATTATTAGTAAATAATTTCATTAAGGATCGAGAATCACTGATTGTTACTACAGAATCACGCATTATATTTCATTGTTCTCTAAATCATCTCTAAATTTCACAGGAATTTCATGATTCGTTAAAATTCCTTGACTCAATTTTTCCCTTTTAACCGAAAAAAACGCGACTCTGCTCCGATAAAGCAGGAAAAAATTCACTTTGTGATATTTCGTAACGGTATATTGGTAGTAAATTCAGTGTAAAGAGCAGTCCTGAATTGTAACGCTCCATTAGCGTCAAAAAGATTGCGATTTTTTGCGGTTGTCAAGAATAGAATTTTTGAAATATAATTTCAAAAACCAAGGATTTTGCGTTCAGATCAGCAACTTTTATTTGATTTAAATCCAACGCAATGATCTAAATAAGAGGAAAACGAGTAAATGATTTGATTTGTTCAACTCTGAACGGACACTATGATCATCACGATATCATTTAAACAATAAACAATTTAATAGTTTGTATCGATTGTAAATAAGTATTATTGTGTGCACATTCTTCACACTAACAGTTCATCCCTTATAGTGGAATATTATTTGTAGTTTTTTTTTGTAATGATGGATTACTAGTTTAATATTTATTACTTTTATTATAAAAGAAAAGTAACTGAAAGCTGTTCTTTACCCTTTACTATAAAATATCTCTGTCGGTAAAATCACTTCTACAGAAGTCAGTGGTTTGATGGCAAACATTATGGCAGCAATAATTAAACATTGACCAGCTATAGTATCGATTTGGCTATCAATTTGTATATAACATGTATGAGGAGCAGAGTTATGAATATGAAATGACATATATGCTCCATAAACAGAAATCTTTTTTTGTGTTATATACAGGGTGTTTCATTTCAGATCCAACCAAAATTCAATAGCTTGCATAAAAATCCAAGATATATATATACACGAAATATTGATATCCAATTTCATGAGTAATTTTCAAAATTCAAGGGAATTTCATATAAAACCATATTTATATCTTTTCAGAAGAGGTGTCTAATCTTAATTGAAATCTTCTGGGAGAGACTTGGAATAATTATTTTACATTCAATAACATTTTAATGATTTGCTAGAATGTGAAGAAATATTTAAAAGGTTTGCTAAATGTATTTTGGTCAAACGTCTATAGGTCAAATATATGTCGGCTAAATGTCAGTCGGTCAAACGTCCATTAGTCAAAAATGTCTAACGTCTCAATCTAAGACCCTCTAATGTTTATTATTTGATCCGAAATTAGACACATTCAATTAAATAGACACATTCTTACGTGTTTCAAGAGCTTGAAAGTGTTTCAGTGTGATGCACATTATAGTGTCTATGAGATTCTATCGTTGATAATATGGGAGTAATTTTTCGGCATAATGCATTTGAGTGTCGGAATTGTAGGACCTTATACGAAAACCTCGAGCGCGATGTTGAGAAGAATTTTCATTTTGTAGAATATTTAGGAACGATTTGAATAACTGAACTTTTCATAGTTCAGAGAACTGGTTTTGACATTCATTTTAAATGACTGAATACGATCACAAAAAGTGAAAAGGATCGATAACTTATATTACTTAAATGGTACATAAATAACACAACAGCATACTTCATTCCGTAATTTGAGAAACTATGAAGATTACAGGAAAAAAATTCGCTTCGCCGATTATTCCCGACTAAACAGAAATAAACAAATTCTAAGAAGCAATATGGCATGTGTTGCCGTAGTCAGAATATCGTGTAAGTTCCAATTCTCCATTGGTGGGAATCATTGACCTGATTTTGGTGAGAAATGAAGTTGTTTCCTATGAAAATCTTGGATAGGAATAGATAGAAATATTTTCGAGAAATATTTTGGCGTAGTATTTGCAGTAGCTGCTTAAAATTACGAAGGTAATATTAAGAAATTGAAGCTATCGATCCAAAAATTCAAATTAAATTTCCTATATACATTATTAATTCATCAATTCATTCATAATAATAACAAATCTGACTTAGCTCTTCCCAAATAGCAATTATATATTAATATTGTAAATGTTGTAAAATATTGATGCAATGTAGTCACAAGAAACATTGCTACCTGGGATTCAAGGACAACTTACAAATTTATGGTGGGAAATCTACAAAAAAGATTCTATGAAAAATTGAGATTTGGAAAAATAATGAAAAATATAGTTGCATGTAAGATCCCACCAAACGTCTCGTGGTGATAGTTAGTCTTTTTGTCTTCAAATGCAACGTCAGGACATCACTCGATCACATATCAGTTCCCAAACACAGGAAGAACAACCGTTATCTTGTTCAGTAGGGGTTAACAATTGGCGTATCAGCCAGGCTTAGTTTTAGTTATGTTTGAACATTGTTCAATATTGAGACACAAGATGGGCTATCTTCATCCTAGTTCTATCAGTTTACAACTGATTACTTCGACCGTCTGATAGTAAAATTATAATGAATTTAATATATCTTACGCATAACGGGCAACAAGTTGGTAAATGGTAGATTAAATACAAAATGATTTATTTAAAAAAATGAAATATAAAAACAAAACTTTACAAACACAATATATATACACAGTTCTGGGAGAATGATATTTCCTTACAGGGAGCGATATATGTAAATGCCATTGAAGGTAATAAAAAAAAATTAAAAAATAAGATATACCTTACCCAGTTATAAATTTTAGCGTGGCCATTAGAAATCAATGTACAACATAGGTATAACTTTATTGAGTATTTAGTAGGTCCATCATATCTTTCTATGGGTAGCTACAAATTGCTCTTCAAATTAAATTAGGTTGATCATTTATAGATAACACAAAAATATTCTTTTTGCAAATAAAATGTACTTCTTATAAATAACAGCAAAATTCATTACTAACTCCTAGTTCTTCTGTGTGTTTGGTAACAATCTAATATTCTGTTTCCTTTCCGTTAGGTAATTTAGTTCTCTCAATCTTTGGGAATAACTTTCGGTAATGATAAATAAACAATGTTCATTTTCCTTGTTCTTTGGAATGATTCATGTCAACGAACGAATTTGAAAAAGTAGAAAAAATAAAAATGATAGTGTTAGTTACAAAAACTCGAATAATTCCACGTTTTCGATCATAAAAAAATAAAATACATAATAAATATTAATAGAATATATTTTTATTTATATGATATGGTATGTGAAACAGACCGATAACTTGGAATCTATACCCTAGCTGTGGTACTTTAAAATGAAACTGAGGACGAAAAGATACAAATGTTCGGATTTTTTTAACAAGTTATTAATTATAATTATTAATATAATTCAACCAAATCACAAAAGATTTATCTATTATCAAGTTAAAAATATTAACGTGATCATTCTATTGAAGAAGATGCATAGGTATTATATTGAGATGCTAAAACAAATGTAAATAACCTTGTCGAGAAGGATTATAACATGTAAGAATATACGTCATTAGAACTGCTGTAGATTCCAGGTAACAAACAAAGAGATACTGGATATAAAGAATGCAAACATAAAAGAGGGATAAATAAAAATAAAAATCAGCTCATATGTATTGACATCTCCTAAATCTATATTTTTTCGTTCAGCCAATGAATCATTATAATTATCATAGAATTGCATTAAATAAAATAGTTTTCCCTCAAAACAACAAAAAAACTCAGAGGTCTGTAATATGAATCGTCAAAAGTTGTAACCCCAGCAAAATATCCCTACTGTCAAATTAGACAGTTGCATTAGTTTGAAAAACACAAAGGACTCGTCAGGTAATTCACAATTTGCCGTGTTTGTTTCTTCAAACATAACACTATGCTTGTATAATTGGAAATTTGCTATAGGTTCTAATTATTAAATCATAATGACTTTGACTGTACAAATATTGCCTATAATAATATATATCAATTCAAAAAGATCAATATACACATAAATTTTGAAACCTGTTTGAAAAATAATCAATATTCGATTAGAATTGAAATATGATTTATCGAAAATTTATACATCCTCTTTTTCAAATTAAAGTATTAGTTCATGACCTGAAATAATTGAATGACAAATAAACTTTGTAATCATACCATGGTTCTGATTCTTTGGTCCTATAAAATAATATTTTTTACTTATTCTTACATTATCAAAAACTATGAACGGTGATATAAAAAGTAACTTACTCTTCATGATTTTTGAAGAGAAGTGTAAAGTGTACAATTAATAAAGTTACTCGATATACAGACCTCTCCGTATCTTTTTCCTCTATTCTGTCTCAGCTAAATTGATTTATTCATTGAACTATATTGACATGTAAATTGATAGTGAACCAAGAACGACTGAAAGAAATAGTGAAATGGCAGTTAAATTGGAAGGATTTTATTGTAAAAACTCTCTAAAGTTTATAATAATGTGTGGTTATTTGATTAGAACTTTTTAAATAGTAATATGAATGTTATTATTTAGATTTATTCAATATAAATAAAGAAACGAAAATCAGCAAGGATTTATTCGCAAATATAGTTACAATCTAGTTTAAAAAAAGTTATAAGTTCAATCTCATTAAGATAATTTCCAAATGAACTATATTTACTTAATCACTATACTGATTTTCGGCTAAAAAGTCAAGTTCTATGTTCTCCCGTACATTTACGTAATCCTTTATAATTTTGCATTCCCTTACATTTACGTATATGTCGTGCAATTATTATGCATTCACACGTACTCGTGTACAGTTACGTATTTAACCCTAGTAAACTAGCCATACAATTTTCTACTTACTAACCTATAGCTTGTGAAGCGTGTACGCTAGTCGTCCTCACTAAAGCTATTATATAATCTCAACCAATTGATATTTATTGATTTTTTCTTCATAAAAATCTTCATTTAATATTTACACATCCATTAGTAAACGCCAAAGAATAATTTCCCAATTGAAAATAATTAACAAGTGAAGAAAATAAACAAATATTTATTAGATATTATTGTGTGGATTGGGCTTATTACTGTGTACAGAGCAATTAGCGAGGTGCGGAGTGACAAAGACTCAGTAAACAACAACTGGTGGAGGATGGTCATCAATGGGACAAAAAACACAGAAAGATTGATATTTCATTTACTATGGGCAAAGTATGAAAAATAAAAAATCCATGTGTAATATACATATTCCTTTATAAAATGAAACTAACTCAAATGCTATAACATATTCTGTTGACTAGAAAAAAATTTAATAAAAAACAAAAAAAACTGTCCCATTGTATAACAGCACAGGTGAACAATGGGACATACCCTGGTGAACGATGGGACAGTTGATAAAACTTGTTTCTTGTTGAGGTTATGGTCAAATTACAAGTTCGAATTATCTCTTTATGTTGTCCCACACTTAGTTGGTTCATATAATATCAGTTTAATGTCCTCTAGCTTCACCGAAGCCATGTCAAGAACCTTTGGAAAATTAAGCTCATTGCACTTGAATCTTCGCCTAACATCAATATTTCGTATATATCTTTTTCATGCTTTTGGTCAACAGAATATGTTTTAGAAGTCGCATCAAATTCTACAAGTGCATAAATCTTCATTTACAACGTTTTCGGTAGAGATTTAAGTTCTTCAGACGAATGGATCAGTTACATTAAGAGTTCTATAACAGACCAAGAACAATAATTCACAGGCCATCTACGGCGGATACTTTATGAAGTGATTTCGAAGGCCTTATCCTTAGTGACACCAGCAAAAAACTTTCTTTCTCTGGTGTATCAGTTGCCATCAGACTGCATCTTTTTCTTTTATTAGTGAAATTTGTTTTCTATGCATTGCTTTGTGATGAGCTCAGATTGCTAAAGCCCTTGAACATGATCGAAAGTACCGCTTCAGCTGGAAGCTCTGTTTCTACAAGATGCCCTGAAGCTACAGTTCTCGTTATTGTATCAAAAATAGATATTCATTAATTCATATGGAATAAATAGACGGTTTAGTTGACAATAAGGCACTGTCCCATTGTTAACCAAATTTTCTGTCCCAATGATCACCATGACGCCATTTTGAAAACATATGGATATAGCGGCTCAACTACAAAAGTATAAAGACAATTCTTTCATATGATCATATTTTACATATTACTTGATATTATGTAAAAATGCCGTAAGCTTATATGTTAAATAACAAGATTTATAACAATTGAATCAAAGTACGAAAAATTTAGTTTTCCCACCTCTAAAACGCGTTTTCGCTTTTACACAGAGCTGACTGCACCCCAACCGCTGAATGCAATGCGAGTGAATGCATTGAAATATGCCTAATTTACCACTAAGATTTCGTTAAAAATTACCCTCAAATAAAAAAGTTATTCAGCATGTCCCATTGTTCCCAGTGTCCCATTGATGACCATCCTCCCCTACTATAAGGATTACAGTTAACTGATCACAGGGAGACATTCACCCTTGTGTTCTCAAATACACTGGTGCATCTCATGATTGGAGACTGGTGACTGTGGAGGGTGCTCTGATACATTCCTTATATGTATATTTGAACAAATGTTCATCATGAGTATCTTATCGTTTACCACCTTCATTTTTTTCTAATCGTATGTAATTATGTGAACACGAAAAGACAGCTTTAAAATCGGTTTAAAATTAAAATTATCATTATTTTTTCATCAGGACTGGTTTGCCTGTTCCAGCAGTTAGGTTACTATAGGGTTAAGATGATTAAAGTAAATACCAACTATGTTTTGCAGTAACGAACTTCATGTCAGTATATTTAAAATTATATGTAAAATTTATGTAACAAATTGCACCTATAATAACAAGACTCAATATTTAATTACTTGGTAAATGAAGTTTCTCAATTGAATCCTAAAATTAAGTTCTGAAAGAAGTTTTACGTTCTTGAATAATATATCTTAGGCATATAATAAATTTGATAAACTTTAATAATAACTAAAAGTGATATTGCAAAGTGGACACTCAAAAGTTTTCAAAGAATTGAAAATTGTTGTCTGTATGCAATGTTTGTGTTTATTTCTGTAACTAGAATCATCGGTTTTCAATATAAAATATCATACTGATATCAATAATCTACTTTGATAAATAATTCAATTGATCATATAATTCGAAACACTTATCGATTATATCTTTCGAATACATTTCTGACATTGATATTTGTGTTCCCTATTATGAACATCAAAATTAGTCAATATGTATAATGTATAATGTATAACATTTAAATTTCAGTAACTGTTATCTGTAAAGCATCAATAAATAGACTAATTTATGCAAGATATAATTTATTAATATAATCTTATTTAATATTAATAGAAATAAATATGTTAATCATAAAGTTTTCAATAGGTCTTTATAGATATGAATGTACAAATTTCATTGTCTTTCTACTCAAATGTAATTCTATAAAAGTGGAAGCAATTAAATTTGCTTGAATTACATTTCTCAATAATTAACTTGTGTTGTATTCATCTTTAGCTCAACAAATAAAATTAAAATCATTACAGTCAAAATACAATTCGTAATATCCATCATTTATCACCTTCTGCAATATTGTTTTTCAAGGCAAATAATAATTAGCGCTGAATTATTTCATTTCTCCAACAGCAATGCACGTAATTGCAGTTTCGAATATTTAGCAAATGCTTTTCGACTGCATTTCATCAAACTATCGAATTTCTCTTCTGAACACTTCAAACTGAATTGAAAAGCTGGACTCGAAGTTACATGATATTATTCTCTGCTAGTTAATTGAATAACGTCATGTCATGCATACATATTATTATTCGAATAGGAGTTTTCGGACAGTTCAAGATTATTGATGAAAAGTGTACACTATACATACAGGGTGCGGAGAAAGTCCCCGATCAAATTTTATTTTTAAAATTAAAGATGTTATTTATTTACTAAATTTATACATTTATATTTCATTCTCTTCCTATAATCATGGTGACAGGAATTTAACCTGGCGGAATTTTACCCGTCGGAATATTGCATGGCGGAATTTTGCCAGGTGGATTTTTGCCCGGCGGAATTTTCCCCGTTGATTATATATTTCTGCATTTAAATTAGTAAATGGTAAATTGTGAGTATAAAATGAGAGATGCAATTTACATAAAATAAAAAGTTTTAATTATTGAGATATTGTGTGAATTTTTTTGTTTTATTTTATCCATCACAACTTGTTAAATTAACATTTTTTATATGATCGGGGATTTTCTCCGCACCCTGTATATCAACTATTATATAACTTCTATTTTAAATTTTATTCAACAATTATTTTTAAATTTTATTTAACATTTATTTTAATTTTTTTTGGCATCTACTTTAATTGTTAATTCTTTTATATTTTAATTAATATTTGAATTTTCATTTCATTATATGCGCAGCTCTACAGAATACAGAGCTTTAAACCTAATTATTATTCTATATTGTTTAAATAATTATTTTACACTAAAACTTATAGCTATATATGTGATCTACAATTATGCAACTTTTTTGAAAAAAAAACTATGGCTTGTGGTCATCATTCCAAATATCCACCACAGATATTAATGACTTAACCAGTAGCTGAAGTTCCAGATTTAATTCATTCATATCGATTAAAAAAAATCTTTACTATTAAAAAAATATATACCTATTTAATAAAATAAAATATATTCATATTCCAGTGAATATCTACCTTGAATACATAAAAATAAATTCATTTAATTAATTTAGGAATTAGCTATTAATGAAAAAGAAATATTCAAAAATATACACAAATCCTTTATTTTACTAATCGAATAACATTTTTTATTTTAATGTTTCAATAATTACTCTAATTAGCATTAAGTAATTCCTGTCTTTCATTTTTCTATTTCTTACCATCAACTTTCAGACTTAATCCTCTCTTAATCTTCTCTGGCCCCACCATAACTATCTCTCTGTGTGCTCATCCATTTCATTTTTTCTTTTCAGTTAATTCCAAAAGTCTTTGTTTATCCCTCTCTTCTTCAAAGAATTTTCCATTCCTCTTTGGAACTCTTCAGGATACCTAATCCATTCCAAAATTCACTTGGAGTGTTTAAGTTTTGGAATGAGAATCCAATGGATTCGAGATCAGAGAATTCAAGAACAATTTTTCTGTAGATCCTATCGGAATCAATATAGAATTTTTGTAATTCAACAGTGACAAACTTTATTGACTAAAAAATACAATTATTGGTGACATGTTACAGAGTTACCATTTAAGCAGATAACTTTGTGGCAATAGAGAACAGATAACGTTGTGGCAATTGACAGGATATAACTTAGTGACAACCGCCAGCAAGTAACTTTATGGCAATTTTTAGTATATAACTTTGTAGTAAATTACAAAGATAGCATTGTGGTAATTGCCAGCATATAAATTTGTGGTAATTGACAGCAGATAAGTTTGTAACAATTCACAGCAGGAATTTTTGTGGCAATTGTCAGAAGATAACTTTGGTCTTTGGTCTAAAACAACTGGTACAGCCACTTCCTATTCAGTGAACAATGATTTCATTAACTGTTCTAATCAAAGAAAATACTAACTAACGTTTCTAATTAAAATTTCAGTCCAGACAATGCAAACAAAGATGATGTAAATCGTTATCAATCTTCCCGCAATTTCTCACTTCAAAACTGCAGTGAATAATTCTCACGCTCTGATACACCTTATACATCTCATAGACCCTTTTAAATCTTATTCAAATTATTTGGCAGATAAAGATTGCGAAAATAATAATATATGAAGAGAAATAATAAGAAAAAAATATAATAATATTATTTATTTCCATATTTTATTGGTAATTCTTTTATATTCTTTGGAGAATGTATTACGATTTATAGAGAGTATATTATTTTTAATTCATCAGAATTTTTATAATCATCATAGGTAACAATATATCGATAGGAACGACATAATACAAAATAATATCGCTACAAGATGGGCAATAATGTTACAATATTGACATATTAATAATCATATAATATTCAAACAAAGTAATACTTACTGACAAAACATTTTGCGTATTTGCAGCAAACAGTTCGATTTAGAATTTATTGTTCATTCTGTATTAAATATACATATTCACATTTTATCAAATTAAATATTTTCAAGACGGAAGAAAAAATTATGTTGTTATTCAATTTAATTTGAGTTTAATTATTAATTAATTAGTTCAAACACACATTTACATACTGAATTGTGCTACTAGTTTGTTTTAATTGGTTTAGAATGTGCTATGCTGTGGTTAATTTATGCACCGTAAATAAAGATTTGTTTTCGTACACAGGATTAAAATAACAAATTCAGTGCTTGACAAAATATGAGGACATTCTTTAAGCTTGTGTAATGTGTATGCTAGAATAATAAATTAAGAAACCTATTAACTTTGAGCAATAATTGTTAGTATTTCCGTAGAATAACAACTAAGAAAATTAAAGTTAGGTGAACCAAAGAATGTAGAATAAAATATCTTACTGAAATAATTTAACAAACGCAATTATTATATTCTGGAAAATTGTTTGTTTTATTGACAGGTTAAAAATACTTTATTAATTAACATGCATTATCTTGTATGTTCGGTAATGAATTTAAATGTTAGTTGTTTTACATTTTTATTTACTATTTTCATGACTTTCTCCAATTAGGTAGTTTTTGAATATGATTTAATGATGTTTATTTTCCTGTCACCAACATGGCATTTTAGTTTTTAATTACAGGATCATTCTCATGGAATGATATCGTCTATTTAAGTTTAATTAATAGAGTAATTCAATGCAATGTAAGATTCTAGAGACTTATTATGCAGCTAGCGGAAGCTTGTTGAAATTAGTTAACTTTTGAATTAGATCGTATGATGATATACAGTATATCACTGTTGCCTGAAAAGTTTCTGAAGAAACTTCATATAGGCTTCATGAAATGATTTTTTTTCATGTGTAGCTACTGTGGTTAAAACTTCAGCAATGTTGTACATTAAAAAGTTAAGTCGTTGAAGCGTTCCTTGTTAATTACAACCTATTTCGTCTGGAATAACTTTTAAATTGAGAAGAAACGGATGAAACCATTTTCTAGATTTTATATGAATGAATTAATAAATTTAAAGGAAATGTAGATATTATTTTTTGTTTCTGTGATCGAATAGTTAAAAAGTTACTATCTTCTATTATTCTCTCGTAAACAGACACCAGAGTATTCCAGAGTATTTCTACCATTTCTTAACTCTATTCTTTTCCAAATTTTCATCAGAAGCAACTTCAGTTCTCGCCAAAATGAGGCCAATGATTGCCACCAATGGAGAATTGGAACCTCCACAATATTCCGACTACGGCAATGCATTCTGTTTGATGATAAAGTGTTGCAAATGTGGCAGCAGATATTGCTTCTTAGAATTTGTCTGTTTGTGCTTAGGCGGGAATAATCGGTGAAGTGGAAAATATTTTTTATCTGGAATGTTCATAGTAGCTCAAATTAATACTATTATTTTAATGATGTAACTATATTAATTCATATAATGCTATGAAATGATTGGATGAAATGGTTATCTGTAAATAATGTATATATATATTGACTATTAATTATTCCATATGTATCGATCATTTATTAGCATTTATTGGGTAGATTTTTTTTTTCTCTCTAATTGAAAGTTGGTGTTGATTTTAAAGCTTTTAGAAGCTCTATTATGAGGCAATACTTTCTATATGAATTGCTACTCAAATCAATGTTGTTTCACTTCATCTCATCCTCTACCAGTAATTACGAATGGTAATACAATTACCGATTAATTTGCCGCAATTACCTGTCAAAATGCGATGCCAATCTGTTACCAAACTAAATTTCCATGTTAAATTTGTACTAATTTAACTTTTCTTTGCAACTCACTTTAGTTTCAATGTAACAACATTTACTACTTATTTAGGATATTCAACTAAAACATAATCAAATATGTAACAGAATCTGGACTCTGAGTAAATTAGAGCTTTTAGTCGAGAATATATGCATATGCATATATATATAAAGATATAAAGAGAGCTCGCAGCGAATATTGAATAATAGAAGATATAGAGAAATTAAATTTAGTTAGGAAACGTTGTGGAAGAAAAAAAATTATTAGAATTTGATAGAGTAAAATTAGAGTGAAAATATATTTAACATTTTTGAATTGAGAAATTGGATCCAGGTAACAATTTTTATGGATACTAATTGATATCAACAATGTTACATGTTAAAAAATATTACAAAAATTTGAACAATATAACCCCAGGGAGTACAGTACGACCTAAATTTTTAAATGTTTAAAATATATGGTACGCACGTAAAAGATTGAAATTATAATTTGCTTATTTCATTTTGTTCAACTACAGTTCAGAGAAGATGAACAAACTATGCACAGATAAAAGTTAACATTAACACCAAATGACAAACTTTTTCTATTTCCAGTATGCTATGTATAACTTATATCTACATTTACCAAATGTTTATTAATGTGATTTTTAATGAATTTAAAATGCTCTTTATAAGTATATGACATCTTGAAAAAAAGAGTAAAATAAACATTCATATGTTTTTCAAAACCTGAAGGGAAATACTTCAATAATTGTAATTGATTATCATCATATCATAAGAAACACAATTTAGTTGTCATATTTTGATATATATTATCTGATTTTCTCTTTTTTAGTATTATTAATAAAATAAAATAGCTTTATTTTAATATATATAGTTTAATGTATTTTTAAATAAACTGAAAGGGAATAAATATACATTAATATACGTTTCAGTATTCTGATTATTTGAAATATTGAATAAAATAATTAACGATATTATAATGATTTCGACTACTCTGACATTCAAACTCACCCAATTTTTTGAATCAGATAATTCAAATTAACCATTTTTTATTAAGATGCAAGATAGCAATATGTCAATTAATTATTAAGAACGAGAGTGAAAAACTGGAATAAATAACGATTTTATGACTAACAGTTGCATCACTTGCTTACTAGAAAATTACTTTCTAAAATTTAAGCTTATCTTATAATTTAATTTTCCTTTATTTTACACACATAGTGTACGTGTATATATAAGTAACTATTGTCCCTCTAATACAGAGTATTCAAAGTTAATGCGGTTTTCTTTTAATGTATTTTTTATGTGACATTATAACTTTCTCAGTCTCATCTGTCAGTCTCTTGAATGGCGAATGTTTTTGAATACCACAGAGTGAATAACTTCTTGAATTACGAATGACTTGCAATTTCAAGACACGGGTTATTTTGATTGTAAAAGAATCTTAGAACTATTATGGATTGAAAATGTTAGGAATGAATTAGTAATGGTGTCTTGAGGTGATGGTAAAAATATTGAAATATTTTCCTCATAAATTATATATAACAAATTATTATAGTATAAATTTAAAAATTCAATTCTTACAGCGATATTAAAAAATAATTTGTCAATATTTTAAACCATTAAATTTTTAATATAATTCAGTAATATTGCAAATGACATCAGTATTTTATTAAATCAATGCAACAGTTTTTTAGAATAATTGAGGAATATTTTAAACGAACATACAGTAATGAAATCAATTAGTTCAGCTAGTATGCCAATAAAATAGGTTTTGATTATTAAATAACAAATATTTTAGTTTTATTTATATCTTGAAATACTAATTGATAAATATTATTCAAGGCTATGATCAATAAAAATATAAAATCACTGCACCTTCCATCTCTATTTTAAATATTGAAGTATCGAGTCCCTTTGAATTTTCAGTCGGTGTTCAATTTCCTTTCATTGCAAACGAAATTTAATTAAAGTTTTGTAATGAAGTGCTACATTTATGAATGAAATCTTTCGGTGTGAATATCTGGGTCCCGGAAAGAAGCCCACAGGAAAAATGCCCACAGGAAAAAATGCCCACAGGAAAAATGCCCACAGGAAAAATACCCACAGGAAAAATGCCCACAGGAAAAATGCCCACAAGAAAAATGCCCAAAGGGAAAAATGCTCACTAGGAAAAAAGCTCACAGGTATAAAAGCCCACAGGAAAAAAACCCACAACTACATAATTTTTATAATACAGATAAACATAATATTTTTTTAAATTAGGCCATAAGGTAACGGCAAATATTTTAAAATACAGTTTTTTTAAAGTTATAAGGTTTAATGTCAGCTTTCTGCCAATTCGACTATTTCACCAACATAAGAAATATTTTTTTAAGAAAGGACTGGAAGAAGCAGTCAAAAAGGGAAGTAGCTCCATGAACAATGTCGCTTACCACCGTCAGTGACAAAGCTAATGGATGCAAACAAACTTCTCCATGAATGCAGTCATTTAACGAGGGATCTGAAGAAAAGAACCAGTGGTCGCACTGATGGATGGAAGTGGAAAATGAAGAGGTGGTAGTAAATGAACCTTATACAGTATGAGCCTACCTAACACAAAAATCTAAAACCTCGAAGTTGAAGAGCATAAAACTTGCGCTATCCTCCAAAAATGCAATTAACGTTAAAAATTTTATATATGATAAAAGAAAATATATAATCCAAATTACAACAGTTCGAAACCTAAGGGACGCCATCCCCTTCTCTTCCATTCACCTCAAACAGTTTCAGGAAAGAGCCAACCAGGCGTGGAGAGTGCAGTTTAATTTGACTCAACACGGGCAGTGGTAAAATGAAAATCACGGATGATTTTCAATTTTTTATTCTATAAAATTTAATTTCAACAAGTATATAATTGATCTTAGCGATGAAGGCTTACAAAATGAGACAAAAGCTGCAAGACTCATTGAATATTCGTGCCTTTGTAAACTTATGTCCTTATTTAAAACACCTTTGTGTTATTCTGTATATCAAAATTATGTAGTTGTAGGCTTTTTTCCTGTGGGCTTTTATACCTGTCGGCTTTTTTCCTTGTGGGCATTTTTCCCTATGGGCATTTTTCCTGTGGGCTTTTTTCTTGTGGGCATTTTTCCCTGTGGGTTTTTTTCTTGTGGGCATTTTTCCCTGTGGTTTTTTTTCTTGTGGGCATTTTTCCTGTGGGCATTTCTCCTGTGGGCTTCTTCCCGGTCACCGAATTTCTGTAGTTTTTGTTTATTATAATTCACTTGCTTGCAATTGAAAGATTTTAAATAATAGATAGGGTATATGAAGCATTTCGACACAATTTCTTTTTTCTAGACATGTATAAGAATATTGGTTTGGAATTGATAATAATCAGATAAATGCATGAATATTTATTTTTATAATATTAAAACCTGAAAAATGTATGACATATTATTTATAAAATCCATTTGTTAAATCATAAGACTCTATATAGTATCCGAATGGTTAATCATTGCAATTGTTTAACAATGGTACATCAACATAGTTGATTTCATTTATTAACTTATTAACTGCATCTCGATATATATGACGGTAATGCCGTACCTGCATCTCTGTTTTATTTGTTTGTTTTTCATATAATTTAATTATATTTCTAGTCATAAATATGTAATTATTTTTCAAAAGTTATGCATTGTATTTGTGTATTCCTTACTTTTCCAAAACTGGTCTTATGTAGTATCCAATTTGTTGGAGAAAGATTAATTATATAAATTACAAAAAAGTATTTGCGTGTACCAATAATGGTACATGGTGGAGATTGAGTAAGTTAGCTCTGTACCATATATGGCGCATGAAGCGATTATATTTAATCTAGTTATCTGCGCAACGAAATTTGATAATTAACACCTTTTCTTTTAATAAAATTTTGCCCACTCATAGTAAACATTACATTATCATTTGGAAATTATTTGATACAAAAATGGTTCAGATATAAAAAATGTATATCACATATATGAAAATTCAGTTTCAATTAAATTGTTCGCTTGTATGTATAAGCTTAATGAGTAATACGGAAAGGAAAGAATTTACTCATACTTTATAATTGTAAAGGATTATTATACCCATAAAATAATGCAATTCCTGCACAGTTCCACTAAGAAGTGAATTGTAACGTTGATAAAATTGCACACACGTTACTCTCTCCTTTGAGTTATAACCATAACCGTTATTTTTCAGTAGAGTGCAATAACAATTCGTCTTACAGTGACCCTACAACTAGAGCAATAGAAGTGGGTAATAGAGAAGGTATAATTCTTTGCTTTTTAAATGTTGGAAATGAAAATTTAATAACCGTTGAAAAATGGAAAATCTATGCACAACGAGATTTTCGATGGAAATTCATGTTTTTGATCATACAGAAAATCCTGTCGATAATGTGTAAAATAATGAAATTTTACAATAAAATGCGATCAAAAATTATTGACAATAATGATATAAGTTTTCCGACTGAGATTATATGCTATGGAGTGAATCCTAAAGCTTCATCAAGATAATAGAGGATGGTTACTACTGCACTGTAAAGGAATGATAGTGTTTGAATTATCCATTTATGACCAATTGAACTCAATAAATAATATTACTGGATATGAACGGAATTGCTGGAATGAACGGAAACTTCTTTCTCATTCACTTCACTAAAATAAATGTCGAGACATTTATGTACAAAATGTCTGACCTTAACAGAGAAATAATTACGGTGAACTTCAGAGTTTCAACTGATATAAATATAAATTCACAAATTGTTTAATATTTGTGGTAAATTTAATCATTTTTATATGAAAAAATACATTAAAAAAGTTATCTTATATAGAGTAACGACTTAATTACTGACTGTTCTCCTTTAGCAGAAATTGGGTGATACGTCATTCAGATTGGCTAATGACTTATGTTAACCCTAATGAGTTTGATTTTTTTTAAGCACATCCTTTTAAAATTAATTTATATCTTTCATATCATTCCATTAACCTTTAAAAGACTGACTGAGGAGTTTAAGCTCCACAAACTGAATTCATTCAATATAATAACACTATTTCCATCAATCTTGGGTAAATAAAATTTTGCTCAGTAAATTAATATGATAAAAGCTATTAACTGACAAAAATCGTATAATTCGAGGCCGCTGGTTTCCTAAATATTATTGTGTAAAGAATCCTCTCAAATTTTGTCAGTCCAATTAGGGTTAAATTTACTTACCTCTCTTGACTTTTTTCCTACATAAGTACCAAATATATATTTTTGTATCTAAAATTTTAAAAGATATCTATATGTCGGCGTAAATCAGCGTAAATCACGTTAATTAGGAAATTAATTGTACTGTGGTGACGTAAGGCAACGTAAAAAATGAAGCTTATTAGCCTCTAAGTACACATCAGTCCACGTTCATGGAGAACACAAACGTGCGCGAGCTGTGATTGGGTCACACTCCACACAATCACAACTCTGCTCTCTCAGTTAACAATTTCTATTATACCGATTTATTCATTTCTTCTTATATATTCAATATATTTACTTAAAATTTGGTACACATTAATTTAGTATATAATTATATACTAACAACTTGTAAAAAATAGAGTACCGTAGGTTTATATATAAAACATTAGTTTTTAAACACATAGTCAAGCCTTCCCATACATTCTGAAAATCAAGCTCATTAGGGTTAACGCCTCTTCTACGGTAACTGTAAGCATACGGTTATTAAGTATGCGGTGAATACATGAATTATTGAATAATCATTATAGTGACAAATTCCTGGGATATTCAATTTAATAATAGAACATTATGAATGCATATTGTAAGTGTATACTCAATATAAAATTATTGAGACGAGAACAAACTATAATAAATAAAATTATATACCCATAAAATTCTATATTATTTACAGTAGGTTGTTAAAATATATTGCTTCACATATTAACCAATATGTAAACTACTTATTGAATGTACTTAATTATTTAGAGACATCAATCTGATATGTTATACCTGATAATATCCCAGTTAAAATTCGGTGCAGTATAGCGGACGTTTTACTGTAGTTTATGGCAGTCTCAGCATTTCTAAGCAGCGCTCAGCAGATAATCTCTGCTTTCTACAAATGTTTACCGCGAACTACGGAGGCCACGGCAGTATAATGACGAGATGATCTGTGGAGGTTTGACGCGTTATTATCTGCCGAAAACTCTGGAGAACAGAGCATAGAAAATCTTCAGAGTTTTTAGTCGATAATATTGGCTAAAATCTCCAGAGATTGAAGCACCACATATTGCTCATGAATCATAATCCAACAAATTAATTTGAACAAAAATACAACTTCTTTATCGATAGTGTAGCTAATAATAGGTAATAATAGCTATAGTTAATTAATTGGTGGATAGCCCTAATATAAAATAAGCATTAATCACTATTGTTCTTGGTACTCAGCTATGGTTTGGCTCATTCAGTTTTATATTAAATCTATTGTTACCTAATATTTATTTAACCACGGATATCATTGAGTAATTTTTATGCGTTTTTATATTTCTCATTTGTCAGAGTGAACCACTAAATTTTTTTAAAGTAACACTTATAGAAGATCAAAGCAATAGTGAAGTCTGACAATGTTGATATCAGGCTTTATCAGAATACAGTTTTTCTGTATCTTCTCACTGAATGAACTGAAACAGCTCTCATCAGACTCACACATCGATCATATAGGTTCTAATAGTACTTCCATGCGTACATATGACTGAGAATCGTAGTTACAGGAGACATTCTTAAATAATTTCCATGAATATCAAAGTGCTGATGCTTGATTATAGATAAAATGATTTATAAAGATAAATTATAAGCATACTAAACTACCATTGCATATAATGTTTTCAATTCAAAAGATATTAGGTAATTATTTACCCTGATGTAGGTTATTATTTGTCGAATTAAACTTTTGGCATGTGAGAATATATAAAATATATCATAGGTATATGGAATATATAATGACATTCTTATAAACAAGCTGACATTGGCCTTAGTTTAATAAGTTTACTCCAATATGTATATATTGTATATAATGCATACAATATACCTACTGCATATATATAGTTAGTACAGAAAATTAATTTTGTTCATCTAACAACGATTCAATATTATAAGTGAAATAATTGCAATAACTAACCAGTTAAAATTATATACTAATATTATTATAACATTAATCATGTATTTGTTCTTCATCCGCGCCATTTAAATAGGTATATTGGAATACAAGAATACCAAATAACACGAAATCATTATTGAAAAAATCGGTCATTCTTAATAATTATTTAAAGATAAAATCATTTCCATGCTGAAAATATTAAAAACAGGGTTGCAAAACGAAATATATAGAACAATTATTTTGTACGTTCTAAAGAAAAATATCGGATTTTTTTATTGAGAACCATTGAACCTGCAGTATTTTGAATAGTTTCTAGTTTAAAATAAGGTTCTGTGGTGAATTGATGTTTTAAGTTATTAATTTATTGGTGAAAGTGGAATTGTGTATCTATCATGTGTATAGTATTTAAGAGTTCAGTGGTTATTGTATCCTATTGAAAAAAAAAATAGCTATGCTAGGCTATATATTATATAATATAGCCTATAGCTAATTTGTACTTTTTTGGGTTTTGAAATTCACTACCTACGGTCCTACCTAACTAGGTGCCTACTAGGCTACTCATGACACCAGTTATCTATCTGACAATAAATGATTTTTCATCTAGCTATGTATAATGTACTAGCACATAGGTATCAGGAAATGCACTGTAACATGTACTCCAAGTAGCCTATGTCCAAGTTACTCCCACTGTGACATATCTATGTACTAGCTACCCACAGCCAACAGGCGACTCAAGTTATTAGTTATAGAGTACTACCGATGTCAGTTAAGCAAATTAGTTGGCTTCCATTTTAAATGGTCCACTCGTCCACACATTCTGATAGCTATATACCTTAGCCATGTTTCAAAGTGTGCACTGTGAACAAAGTCGCCAGTATAGCCGATATTGATACGTATCTAAAAGATGAGCGGCGCACCAAATCACGGCGCACCCACCATACGTTCTATTAGATAGATCATAGGTAGATTGAAATATGATTTATGATAGGTACCACCGTACCTACCTATATGTAGAAATGTAGTGAATTTGATATTTGTAAATTTCAAATTTATGACTGATGGCCAGTCTGTATTTAGTGGTAAATTCCACCGACATGTCGGTGGAATTTTTTCCCTTTCAAAATAATATTCTGCAAAGTCGTTGGATTTTCAACTAGTATGTAGGTATTTATTCATGTTACCATTAATTTTTGGTGGATAAATTGGGGAAAATGTTGGTGGATCAATCAAATTACTGGAAATTAATGGTGGATTTTTTCAGCTTTTTGAAAAAGTCAGTAGGATTTTTTGCACCAAATACAGACTGGACTGATGGTACCTGAATGATGTGAATCCACAACCAGTCTGTATTTGGTTTACAAAATTCCAATTACTTTTCCAAGAAGCTGAAAGAAAAATCAGAAAAATACATACCTACCTACCTATTTCATGAGAGATACTAAGATATCTATTCGAATGAGCCACCAACATTTTTTTTATTTTCCTAGCCACCAAAAATAAAAATAAATGGTAGGTAAGTTGGTAACATTATAGTTATACTAACATAGGAAAACCTAAATAGCTAAAATCCACAGACTTTACTAGTATAATATTATTTTAGAAGGGGAAAAATTCCACTGACAAGTGGATGGAATTTACCATGAAATACAGTCTGGGCATTATACCAGTCTGTATTTACTATTTGGGGCACAAAATTCCACTTGCCTTGAAAAAATCCACTAGACTATAAATTTCTATTAATTTGGCTGATCCAGCAACTTTTTTCTAACTTATCCACCAAAAATTAATGGTAACATAGGATTATTGGAATAAATGGCTATAAAAATCCACCGACTTTGCCAGAATATTATTCTCAAAGGGCAAAAATTCCACCGACATGTCGGTGAAAATTACCACAAAATACAGACTGGGACATTAATTGAGTCAGAGAGATAGATATTCGCAGTCGCTAGAGTCTTGACTGACTACTAGGTATATTTAATTTTCTTCAATAGTTTTGAATTCATTCCTACCTATGATCTATCCAGAATGCAGGAACTGGTAAAGTGTTCTCCAAGATATCCAACAGTTTGACTTATGTTCATGTTCTCAGTAAAATACATGTTAATGTAGGAGGAAATTATTGATTGTTTGCACAGAAAATGTTAAAATGTCATATATTCTGCAGACTGGCTAGTACCTATACAAGCTATATCTATTAACCTGAATTTTACTTCGATTATTAAGAGATCTCTGTATAATTGTATACAAAATATGCCAGTTAATCTGTTGATGCCAATTAATTGACCCTCAGCCTTACATAATAAGTTACATTTGTAAAGGTCAAAACTCAGATATGTCTAATTGGCTTAATGCCAGTCTACAGAATATGGGACATTTTTAACATTTTCTGTAATAACAGTCTGAACAGTCCTTAGTTTTCTCCTATATTTGCATTAATTTGACTGAGAACAGAAGCCAAAACAGAAGATTTTTTGGAGAACAGTTTACCAGTTCCTACAGTCTGGGCTTAATGTTTTGATTTAATTTGATTTCTATGTTCCCATGTTAATTTGGCCTAAAATTTTAAGAAATGAGCTAAAATTGACATGTCTCAGAATCTTTAAATTTTGGCTTGAAATTGGCTAACAATCTGCCAGTCTCTTGAACATGGCATGATGATTATTCAGATTATATAAGATGCATCTTGACAGTTTCAATATATTTAGGTACCTATTCTCATGTAAATTTTGGCACTAGCTATATTTAGAGAGTCAACATAGTTTTAAAATTTAGATAAATGGAGCAGTAAAATTAGGTTACTTTCACTAGAAACCTCTTTCTTTGACTGACGGAGGTCGCTTTTCTTTGACGGAGGTCGCCTTTTCTTTGACGGAGGTCGCTTTTCTTTGACGGAGGTCGCTTTTCTTTGACGGAGGTCGCTTTTCTTTGACGGAGGTCGCTTTTCTTTGACGGAGATTGCTTTTCTTTGACGGAGGTCGCTTTTCTTTGACGGAGGTCGCTTTTCTTTGACGGAGGTCGCTTTTCTTTGACGGAGGTCGCTTTTCTTTGACGGAGGTCGCTTTTCTTTGACGGAGGTCGCTTTTCTTTGACGGAGGTCGCTTTTCTTTGACGGAGGTCGCTTTTCTTTGACGGAGGTCGCTTTTCTTTGACGGAGGTCGCTTTTCTTTGACTGAGGTCGCTTTTCTTTGACTGAGGTCGCTTTTCTTTGACTGAGGTCGCTTTTCTTTGACGGAGGTCGCTTTTCTTTGACGGAGGTCGCTTTTCTTTGACGGAGGTCGCTTTTCTTTGACGGAGGTCGCTTTTCTTTGACGGAGGTCGCTTTTCTTTGACGGAGGTCGCTTTTCTTTGACGGAGGTCGCTTTTCTTTGTTGGAGGTCACTTTTCTTCCATGTTACAAACCAGTCTGCAAAACATGCACAATCAGTCTTCAAATATTCAATTTTTGGAGCAATTCTTTCCAAAAGATTTTCAAATTTCTCTCTAAAATGGCCAGAAATCTCAAAACACTCTCCAATAATTACATGTAAACATAGGGAATTGATTAAGAAATTGTCGCCAGATAATTCAGGACACTAATTTCAAGGCCATAATAGTCACCGGATAAATTTCACAACTTCATGCATCTTTTGCAGACTGGGTTACAGAGTATGTCAGTTTAAGCCAATTAATTGGCTTAAATTTCAAGAGGTCAAAATTCAGATATGTCTAATTGGCTTAAAATTTTGAATTAATTCCTATGTTCCCATGGACGCAGGAGGTGACTATTTTTTGACGCAGGAGGTGACTATTTTTTGACGCAGGAGGTGACTATTTTTTGACGCAGGAGGTGACTATTTTTTGACGCAGGAGGTGACTATTTTTTGACGCAGGAGGTGACTATTTTTTGACGCAGGAGGTGACTATTTTTTGACGCAGGAGGTGACTATTTTTGCACGCAGGAGGTGACTATCTTTTGACGCAGGAGGTGACTATCTTTTGACGCAGGAGGTGACTATCTTTTGACGCAGGAGGTGACTTTCTTTTGTTGCAGGAGGTGACTTTCTTTTGATGCAGGAGGTGACTTTCTTTTGACGCAGGAGGTGACTTTCTTTTGACGCAGGAGGTGACTTTCTTTTGACGCAGGAGGTGACTTTCTTTTGACGCAGGAGGTGACTTTCTTTTGACGCAGGAGGTGACTTTCTCTTGACGCAGGAGGTGACTTTCTCTTGACGCAGGAGGTGACTTTCTTTTGACGCAGGAGGTGACTTTCTTTTGACGCAGGAGGTGACTTTCTTTTGACGCAGGAGGTGACTTTCTTTTGACGCAGGAGGTGACTTTCTTTTGACGCAGGAGGTGACTTTCTTTTGACGCAGGAGGTGACTTTCTTTTGACGCAGGAGGAGACTAATTTTTGACGCAAGGTACACACGACACTTTTTTTTCACACCTGTTACACCCCTATTTAATTATCTCATCTATTCTTCTATTAGCAACATGTGTAGAATTTTAAGTGCACTCTCCTGTTACAACTTAAACTAATGCATTGAGTAGAAAAATAGTGCTTAAGTCATAGTTCAGAGATGGTTCCGTTATTTGATCATGATGGCCATACTTAAAAAGATGATGCTGGGTGGTTATTATGTACATACTATATTATTCAGAGTCAAAATCCTTGCTCATTCACCAGTGTCATTGTTTTGAGTCCTTTGACCAATTAGATATTATACAAAGTATCTCAAATGGTCAGATAATCCAAGAAACTTTGATAGATATTTGAATTTAAAGCATATTTTTCCCATATTGTCATGCTAAAACTCAATAATGTTTAGGACATTAAATAGAAATTTGCATAGTATGGAAGTGGCTAATATCACTCCTATTTATTTAGATAACTGGTGTTCTATCAATTATCTACCTATGTTCTTGTGTTAATTTTCATATTTATACAGTGTGATCATTATTAAAAAATTATACATAGCTAACTCAAATTGTGAGTTTGTTTATGATAATCTGTATTCCTCCCTCTGGATATTGTTACTAACTAGGCTATTTTTATATATGTTCATGAATTTGCTTGTTATATATGTCAAAACTTTTGTTTTTCTTTTCAGGATTATAATTATTCAACACATTCCAAAAGGAAACTAGTTTAAGAAATTTTGTATGTATCAAACAATCAAGGATATTCAGTTCAAACTTTAACATGTCTTTAGATGATGAAGAGGACATGATGCTATTCAATATGAAGTATTAGGTAAGTTCAGCTCTCTTTTCAATCTTAAATAAAATAATTGACACAATGGAATTTACTAGAGATGCACCGATACCATATTGTTAAATGATACCAGTACCAAGTCCAATACCAGTTTTTTTTTAAAGTATTAAAAAAAGTATTAATTAATTACAGCAATATCAGCTGTCTAGTTGAACATAAATTTACTATTATAAGCACGAAATGTAATTATTCAGTGAATTGTTTATAATGTTCGTTTCAATTTTCAGAAACACTGTCCGGACCTGATTTCAAACCAGTTCATAAAACCATTGGAATATCCCTATAGAATGCTGGCGATTGGGATGGACATAGAGGAAGGGGCATACGCTCCCACACCTGAGCACGGTCATGAGCCCCCCATGTCATGAGCCTCTAGAATTCTGGCGATTGGGATGGACATAGAGGAAGGGGCATACGCTCCCACACCTAAGCACGGTCATGAGCCCCCCTTATCACGAGCCCACCCCCCCCAGGTCATGAGCCCCTTGGTCACGAGCCCCTCCCCCTCCCTGTTGTTTAATCCTTATTTACATAGTTAAACAAATGAAGAACTTTGTACTTGGATAGAAATAACTGAGAGTTGCTAATGTAGTTTCACTAGTTTGTTGTACTTACTGCACACTTAATGATTTGGATAATGACCTGGCAGGGGGGTCAGGGGGATTAAATAATATAGGTAAATAAATAAGGATTAAAAAACAGATGGCTCGTAATCGGGGGGGGGGGGGGTTGCTTATGACCTACACCCCGAGGAACGCATTATCAAAGTTGGCGACATAATCTCTTACTCTTCTCCCAATTTATATTTGTAAGTATGGTTACACTTTTTATTATTAGTAACAAGTGGTACTCATTTTACAAACTTTGACAATCAGTTAGAGAGGAAAAATATATAAGTAAGATTTACAATGTTTTCATAGCTTTAGTTTGCTTACCAATAAATGAATTTAAAGCTATCTACTTCACTTTTATAACCTCACCACTATTTACAGTCTATTATATCGTAAATGGAAAAGGAGATGGTGTCCCTTCAGCCCTGAACTGTTGTAGCTAATTTGGAATGTATTATTTTACCATGTTTATTTTTATTAGCGCAAAGTTATATTCATCAACTGCGAGGTCTTAGATTTTTGTATTAGGAAGTCTTCATTTCCCATCATCTCCTTCTTCCATCCACCATCGCCACAGGTGCTTGTGACTCTTTTCGTCACAATCCTTGGTAAGTGACAGCATTCACGGAGAAGCTTTTTTTTCATTCATTAGTATTGTCACTGACGGGTGGCAGGTGACATTGTTTATAGAGCCACTTTTCTTTCTGACTGATTCTTCCAGTCCCTTTTATTTAATTTCCTTTTGATGTAGCTAAACGATATGGCCTTTTTTTCTGAAAAAGACATTTAACCCCTCCTAAATAAATTTTTCCCTAACTTGAAACGTCAATCACATTAATTCAAATAGCTATTTAGACATCATGATCATTTTTTACCCTCATGGTAGATATTGACTGGAATATTGCTGCCGAATAACGTCACATTCATAATATGAAGTACATATGCGTTAAACGCGTCATATTTTATAGTATGAATATGTACGTTCATATTCAGCGCAGTATTGGCGCAGTCAATATCTGCCATGAGGGTATTTTTTCTCTAGTGTTTCACGCGTGGCCACGGACACTACGCGGTCGCGCATTAGTAGTTAGGACGCGCGTGTCTGCAGTTTAGGGTAGCGCCCCAGTGTAGTTCAGTGCAGTGGGGGGACGTAGAATGAGGTCCCCAAAAGCGGACAAAAATGCTCTGTCGCGGCCCTATCGCGGCCTTCTGCCTGCCATGATGCCGGCCCTGCGCGCCCCACCCGCTGCCCCTATCCTGCACCGAATTTTAACTGGGATGGTCTATATTCTGAGCTAGTAATATTATGTGTCAATATTTGATATAATAATATCGGAAATATTTTTTATGATTTATTCAACTTTGGAATGACATTATAAGTACATAATATTTGCAATAGTAAGTATATATTTAATTAGCTTTATTTGTGTAATATTGAGAGGTGCAGAATAATTTGTAGCTACATAATTAGAAATAATAATGACCTATTTACATATGTACATATTACATATCCCTATTTAAAAAATCTGTATATCATGGTAACTTTTAATAGAGTGCACTTTACATTGTATATAATCGTAGTATTCCACATTCTAAACTTCAACAATTTCCTAACTATTACAGGTTAGATTCAATTTGGTTGGTTTAACAACAAGACTCTAAAATTTCAATTATTATACATGGGTAATAAATACATGGATAAAGAGTTTCGAATCAAACAGTAAATCATCACAGTGACTCTTTTCTCTGATAGTACATCATCACAGTGACTCTTTTCTCTGATAGTACATCATCGCAGTGACTGTTTTCTCTGATAGTACATCATCGCAGTGACTGTTTTCTCTGATAGAACATCATCACAGTGACTCTTTTCTCTGATAGAACATCATCACAGTGACTCTTTTCTCTGATAGAACATCATCACAGTGACTCTTTTCTCTGATAGAACATCATCACAGAGACTCTTTCATCTGATAGTACATTTCTCTTTTCTCTGGTAGTTTCATGCAACGTACCAGAAAAATAAATCAAGTTCTTTTATTTTGCATTCATCAAATACAAAAGTTGTTTTGTTATACAAACAGTCATTCAGTTCATTAAAAGAGATTAGAATCAGTGGTCAATGTTTCAACAGAGAGAATGTTTACCCAAAGTTATAATTAAAACTTTCACCCTATACTAATGTGATGATGCAAAATAATGATATTGTTCTACCAAGAAGCTGTACGTTCTGTGAACGCTCTTGAGTCTTTGGTGGTTAGCTGATAATAATAACCACTTTGGACATTGGAAAAAAAGGGTAAAAAAACTATATCGGAAATGGAAAATTCTGGGTTGGTTAATTATTTTAATTTAACGGTTAAGAGACTACTTCGGCAAATGGAAATTTAAGGTTGGTAAATTTTTTTAATTTATGAACAATTTTTGTTTGTCAGGATAGTCACTTATAGTGAATAGAGTCTTAATATTTAATATCAAATTTTTTCGTTCATTGATAAATCCATTCGCTATTCATATGAGTCTAATTTTCATTTTCCAAACTCTTGTGGAAATATTTCTATAACGATGATATAAAGTTTCTTATGTATTGAAGAGTGCTATAAAAATTTACAAAGGGAATCCAGTCTGCACTTCCTGTAATAAAAGAGAGCAATTTTGAGGAAAAGTGGGAGAAAAAGTGATTCATTAGCAGTGCAATCATTACGAATATTTGGAGAGTTAACGAGATGTACCAATTCTTTTACGGCTGAGAATTTAACGTTAAAGTACTATCAACAAACTCTTTTGTCTGAATTCAGTATGTTTCAGAGTACCTGAAAATTTTACTATATTTAAATTAAGAATTAATATGCCCTGTAGAAACAAGGTACATATTTATAGCTCATTTTTATAACTCTTTGCTTACCTGTTCTTAAACTGTGTCCATCAGTTCAAAATATTTTTTACTTGTTAATAGTACAATAAAACGCAGTGAAAAAGAGACCAAGATACTGTTTTTTCGTCCATAAGCTAACGATTTACAAGTATTTGAACAAGTGGAAACATTTTTGTGGCCCATACTGTAGTTTCCCTCCCCGTTCCAGCTGTGAATATTGTCACATGGCGTTTCAGGTCTCATGTTATAATTTGCATATGTAATTTTCAAATAATATAAAATACATCACTATTTATACCGTCAAAATGTAAATGCAATTCCTTGTTATGTCACTGTATTGTCAAATCCTATTTAAAAAATTAAGTTGCTAATTAGAGATAATGGAAACGAATAATAAAGAATCCTAGAAGCATCGATTTAACATTGTCATTATTAATCATGCAGGGTATTGTTGAAGTCAACCAATTTAACATTGTCATTAATTATTCATACAATTGCAGGGTATAGCTGATGTACATTTACATTTGGCATATATATTTCATTCGTTGTACGCATGCAATAAAAATCTGCATCATAAATATAATAAATTACTGCATCATAAATGGGATAAATATAACTGCATCATAAATGAGATAAATATTACTAGATCATAAATGTAAATCAGAGTTTCGTAAGGATAACTTCATACTGGCAAACCCAAGCAAACTTCTTAAAGATTACATCATACAGGTAAGCCAGTGCAACTCTTCATCTAACATGTCTCATATTTCTTCGTGAACTTTCGATTTCGCAAAGATTTTCCTGAAGCCCCAGCCATACCCAATCTAAAGCTCCGCCATGCCCCATTGTCCAATATAAACTTCCGCCATGCTCAATCATAACCTCCACCCTACCAACCAAATCTAAACCCTGCTCAATCGAAGTCGAAATCCAATGAAGTTGGAAGAGCTCCATAGAACATCCATCATATGGCACTGTTCCCAATACTAGAACGATTCATTTCTTTTTTTTTTAGGAAATGTTGCAATGACGCACAGTCCATTTTTTTACAGTCAAATATCGATTTATTTACATATTATATGATTGTGTGTTTTCTAAAATCACTTTATATTTATCAATAATGTTGATATGTTAAAATTTGCCCCATCAAATACCTAATAATCGAATACGATTGGCCATCAATCAACTGCACCTATTTCTAACTTAACTGCATGTACTTGAAAAGTTATTATTATCATAGATCATCATAAAGGACACATTAAATCATGGTCTATGTTAATTCCCACTTCACGAATACCACCAGTGTCTGAGTTACGTAACAGTAATCTATTTAAAATAAATCAATTATTATCCTTCTAAATAGTACAGTTCTTATAGAGGATTGGTCTATTTAATATATTTATCTAAAACGTGAAACACAGCAAGTTGTTTTAGTGTTTCAACGCTCTATAATATCTAAACTCTAGAATTATATTTTTCTCAATGTGCCAATAGGTAAGTAACATGGGACATAATTTGTTGCCCATTTGCCGATCTGAGAATTGAGAGAAAGAACAAAACATTTGAGAGAAAATGAAGACCTGAACTGAGAATATATTGCGTTAAGTTGACGTTACAGAATGATAAATATCTGGTTGATGTCAGTTACTATATTACGGGATATTATTAGATGGTATTAGATATTCTAAGAACCTACCATATCTTTCTCTCATGGTTATTAATTTCTATATCTACCAAATTCATCTTAATTTCATGTTCCGAGTCATCGATTTTTTCTACATTTTCGCATATAAGAAAGAGTTACATAAAATTATTTTTTATATATTCTATATGGTCGAAAATTTGAAACCATCTGATAAATTTGAGAGTAGTATCAGTTTTATTTTTACAGTATTAGTTTTATTAGTTTTATTCGACAGAGTTTCATCATGTCTTTCCAATAAGATATTGTTAGGAAGATCTTCCCCAAAATAGATAATAATTCTCACCAATGAGTAAGAGAAGATTGATGTGAAAATGTAAAAATATACGAAAAACAGACCATGAGAAAAAAATACAGCAGTCTATACTTAGTCCTATCAGTGCGTGGCTATTGTAAATATGTACTCTTAATAATTGCTGTGACAATGTGATTTTAAGATCATAGATTCAAAAAATATATTAGAGGAAACGGAATGAAATGCTAACGATTATTAAAGATAACTGGTTTATAACGATTCATTATTGTTTATTTTTTTCAATCAATAATATTTTTGGAATCTATGATTTTTAAGGCGTTTTGTCACAATCTTACACTCGAAACTCATTAACTATCGCAAGTTATTTAACGAGATTTAGCTTAAAAGAACTGCAAATTCCACATTTTGAAAGCGATATAATCTCAGGATTTATGTGGAAGCTATAAATAAAATATAAGTATTTCTCTTCCTCTCAAAATAAGACATTATTATTTTATTGCAATATCTACCCAATGCTTCACAAAGTGACATAAATAACGCTGTCTTGTGTCTACTGAAAAGTTTAGAAGAAAAAATGCAGAAGTTTAGAAGAAATGCATTTTCTACAGAAAATGCAGCCAAAAGAAAGAACTAAAACAAATGACAGTACAAACTTTGGAGATAAATCAACTATAGTGAGGAGTCAGAAAATGATAAGGAAACACTACTTAAGTGATTTGATTTATAGAGAGAGCAGAAAAGTATATTTCTAACGACGATGTCTCAATGTCATATTCTTACCAACAATGTCCTATTTTTACCAACAATGTCCTATTTTTTTCAAAAATGTTTAATTTTCTACCAACAATGTTCTATTTTTTTCCAACAATGTCCTATTTACTAAAATCAGGAATGTTTGTTTTGACATAACCTAACAATTATTGTAGGAAATAGTAATATTTTGTATTTCAATAGAAAAAACAAATCTATTTACTAAAGATCATTAAAATTTGATGGTGATTGAAATATTACTATACTGAACAAGATATAATTTAATCTTCTGAATATTGCAGGGTATTCTACCATGAATTACTTTTTTTTTCATCTATTACATCGAAAAGTTCATAATAACCATATTTGCAATAACACCTATTTGTATCTTTACATATTTTACGGTTAATAATTGGAAATAAATATTTATTATAAATTGATTCAAATACGCCTGCCATTTTCCCTGAATAGCAGATTCATTATTTCGATCAAGAAGATTTTCATGCAGAAATTATTAGTTGGGAAACCCCAACTATTTATATAGCTAATATCCAATTTGAATATAAATATACCAACAGTTCGATAGCATGTGTCACAGTGGGTGTATACTTTTAACGCTCCAACACTTATCTTAATAAAAAAATAGTTTTTATCACGAAATGAACACTAATCACTGAGCAGTGAATGTTATGTAAGGGATACGTAATTTTTCTGGAATATGTAACTGTACGGGAATACTTAACTGTACGGGAATACGTAAATGTACGGGATTGCGTAACTATACGTGAATGCGTAACTTTACAGGAATACGTAACTGTACGGGAATGCGTAGCTGTATTGAAATACGTAACTGTACGGGATTGCGTAACTGTACGTGAATGCGTAACTGTACAGGAATGCGTAACTGTACGGGAATGCGTAACTTTACGGGAATACGTAACTGTATGGGATTGTGTAACTGTACGGAAATGTGTAATTGTACGGGAGTATGTGACTGGAAGTGAATACGTAATTTACTCTCTATCTAAACAATACAAATATTTGACCTTCTCCTGCTACTATTACACACGTTGCTGATTTATTCACAACCATTTCTGATTCACACAAACTATTGTTCTAATTCCCCAAGAAATATTTTCAGTTGCTTGTGCTAACACTGAAGAATATACTTCCACTCTATCAAGATAATCAAATTTCTTGGTGGAAGGAATGATGCCTTGAAAAAGAAAAGAAAACTGAACATAACCTGCATGGCAATGGTTTGGCGCTAATGATAAGAAACCATTTAAATGGTAGTAACCTTAATTTCAGTAGTTGTAGAATTGATTTCAAAAAGGTTACAGAATACTTTTCAATGTTAAATGTCATGAAATAAATCGTAATTAGTCTACACAAGATAAACAAATAATATTCCACTTTAAGAAAATATTTACTAGATAGTGGTTATATAAATTAAGGGTTAATTACTCATAGAGGATGGATTTATTATTATTAATAGGGTTTATAATCGGCCCAATAAAATCAGTTTATTATACGTTGAATTCTCTTTCGAATCAGTTCATTATTGCAATACACAAATGATGTCAATAAATGATTAGAATAATTAGAAAACTATTTAAACTTTCAGTCGTCACCTAAAATTCATTATAAAAACAGAAATAGGGAGATTGATTGCAATATTAATTTTCTACTTTAGGATAAAAGTTTATGAAAAAATTACATGAAGATATGATAAATTTATTTCCAATTTCGTTAATGTACTAGGTATTTGTATATATGTACAATTCAAAATACGAAAAATTGAAAAATAGCGGATAGCAATTACACAAAATAATAAAAATTTATTACGGATTTCCCAATTAAAATTATTATATGCTTGCTAGGAATACATTTTTCAATGTTATATATTCTTAATACATTGAATAATGAAAATTCTTAAATTTCATACTTTTTCAAAGTTCGTGTATTAATATTAATAGTAAAGTTTCAAAGTGTTACTTTTTTTGACAGTCACGAAAATTTCATAACTTAATAATTCAATTCACCGAATTCCAGTCGTAGATAATCTGTGTCCAGACGTATTCAGAGTTCTGCAAACATGTCATCCTAACTTATTTCCAATGCCACAAATCTTATGAATAATGCAGTCCGTAACTGAAGTTAGTACTTGATTCATTTTATTGAATTTGGCCTTGTTGCGATGTGAAAACATATAAAATGAAAAAGAAAAAGGATTTAACATTGTCCAATATTTCAAAAATTACTATTTTAAAGATTTCTCCAAGCCATTTCATGTTTATTTTCGTGTGGTAATACTTTACAAAATATCTTGGTACTGATGCATTTATTTTAAAGACTTTATTTTTGTTTAAAAAGACAATATTTTTTCCATTAAAAACAACGAAGACTTATGTTATAAACTGGTAAAGTAATAATTACAAAATGATAATCAAATAGCTCATAAAAAATAAAAATAGAATGTAATTGGACAACGAATAATTATTATCAGCTTAAATATATATTAATTAAGGAAAAAACTAACAATGACTCCAGTAATTGAAGTTTAATCAATAGTCACATTTGGTCTCATTTGGTCACATTCTCTGCCTACAAATGAGCTAACAACAAATACCGTCACAGAATGTTTCATCTAAAATTCGAGCAAAATATAGAAAAAGCTAAAAAATGACTTGGCAGCTTAAGTAGAAGTTAAGTAATTAATTACAGCTCCTAAGAATTATTACAAAAAATAGATTTTTATCTTTGGGAAATAGTTTTTTTGTGTTTGTGATTATTGAATGAAAGATGATGGAGCTTTTCTGAGTAAGAGACAAATTGTTATATTGTAATATATATATTGTTGCTTTTTCAGAAAATAAATAACAAAAATAATAATACTATAGACTATTTTCTACAAATAACATTAGATACTCATTATGCTAGACAAATTTAAAAAAAATAACTAGTTGAAAATATTTCAAAGTAATGAAAGTTATTAACTATTTCACCATTCTCATTTTCTGTTTATTTTTATTTAATAAACAAATATAAAGATAGCTCTTCCTAAATATGAAATGGTTTTTATTCATATTTTTGCATTCATGCATTATTATATTTAACATACACAATACATAGATTAAATATTATACAGAATTTGAATAATATACTCAGCTGTTCGAAGAGCTTTTTAGAATAACATAATTACATAATTAATCAGTAAACTGCATTTCCGTTTAATGGAAATTAAATCTTTGGAATAAGAACCATGATGTTTATTTTGTACGAATATTTTTTTTCAATAATATATAATAGGAAATTCATATAATATAGGATAAAATAAAATTCAGAAAAGTCCTTGAAACCAAACATAATTACCGTAATTCTATTGTAACAACGAGTGATTAGGTAACTGATATCAATGCTAATAAAAATAGAAATATAATATTATAAATTGTTTTACGGTCGCACATTTAAATGGAAATATATAGATTATAAAAACAGTCCTAATACTAAATAATGGAATGAATAAATTTGAAATATGCATTATTAGCTATTCACGGTGAAGATATTTCTAAGTTTTTATTCAGTAAAGGATTATGGGACTTTTTTAAGGAGATATGAAATCAACAAAGATTTTGGAGAATAAAAATGTCTAATGAGAAAATCAAAGACCAAACTCATGATTCTCATTAGTGCTCATGAATTCAGAAAAGCTACACTGAGACAAAAAACTGGTTCGAAAATAATGCAACTATTCCAATATTCCTATTATTGTATTATTTACAAGTTCTTAGTATATACTAAACTAATTTGTACCAAATATCATGTACAAATATTGTACATACAAGGAGAATAAAATACATATTGGCGACTGAAAGATCACTGCTGTAATTAGGTGGAAAAGAGGGTGTGTTTCTCGCTCTTGTATGTGTTCTCCATGAAAACGTATAGACTGATGTGTGTTTAGCGGGTACTAAGCTGCATTTCTATCTATACCTACAGCACGTGATGCCACACGTCACCACATAACAATTTATTTCCTGATTTACGTAATTTACACTTATTTACGCAGATACGTCAATATTTTTTTAACTTTTAAAAACAGGAACATATTTGATATTTACGTAGGAACAAAGTAAAGAAAGTCCGATAAATTTAAACAAATGACGTGAAAGATTATAAAGTAATTAAAAAAAGATGTGTTTAGTTAACAAAATTCAAACTCATTAGGGTTAACTTAATTAATTATTTTTTTTTATTCACCTTATTAGAGAAAATATTTCAAAATAATATCAATATGTATAGATATATTTCCATTTTCAATATTGATCCATCATGGCAAATATTAAACACTCCATTCAAGGGTCAACGTATTGCAGTTGGTAAGTGTAAAAGTAATTCAAAGTTTATTGTTTCGAAATCACAATCATCTTAATGAATCTCATTCTGAAATCTAATCTAAGTCAAAGAATGTGACTCTCATTCAAAGTGACTGCAGTTCCAAACCTAAATTGCATTCTCTGTCTTATGAAACAACGACTAATTAACTGTTGGTGTAAGAGATTTACTGCTCTGTAAGGAATTAATGAATTTGATACAAAATTGCCTATTTGATTCACAGAACCAATTGATTTTATTTAAGAAATTGTAAATATCAGAATTATTGTTACTCAAATGTCATAATTATTATCAAATAACAATTTATTGATTCCACCTATCTAGTTTACCATTTTTTAAAAGTTATAAAATGAATTTCCTATAAGCCTAATTTCTGCCAAGATGCAAGCATAGAACAGGTGGAGTAGAATTTATTTAATATACTGACAAACATGAGATCGGAAGATTATGAGGAATTTAGTATCATCAATAAATGTGCATTCTCTATATGTTATAAAAGTTAGGTAGTGATAATAGAGTTCAACGTACATGAAAGTTTGGGATTTAAAAATGTTACTGTCCGTGAGTGGAATTGCTCAATGAAACACTATTTTCATAGTTCCTTTTTTTAAATATTTATTTAATTCATATATTTGAGTTACAAGAATTATATTCGGGTTTAATTTGAGAATAGTATTCAGTTTGAATTTAAAAAAAATAGCTATACGGCAGATTATAATGTCCTTTACTGATTTTTTTCGCCCTATTATTTACAGATTTAATGATGTTGTTTGTGTATGCAAAATATTCAATTCATATATTTTAAATTGTTTATATTTCTTTAAATCCGTCTACATTTTGAATAGATTCTAATACTCTGTATTAAGTTTTTCATGTTATTTAGTATTAATGTGCGAGCATTTGTAATATCTAAACTTGATTTTAATCATCGTAAACAAGTAATCTACAGAAGCTGACTTAGAGATAAATAATGCATTCCAAAATTTCAATATATTAAAAAATGGTAAACTAATCAATCTGACACTTGAAACAATATTAAGCATCTTGATAAACTAATTATAAAGTTATTATGTTAATTTAGATGTTATCACAATAAATAATGTTTTACTTTCAGAAATAGTAACTATTATACCTAACAACAGAGTGCTACCTTCAGATGCTATTTCTAGTTATAGAAAATGATATAATGAACAATATTTAGAATTGAACCATTTAATAAGATGAGAACAAATTATATTGCGTTTTATCATTGAAATAATCATTGCAATATGCAACAACACGACACAAAACGTAGCGTCTTATATGGAACCTTGAAATGGCATCTTATAATTGAGTGTAGCTAATTATTCACTACTAATTCCTTGTGTTTTCCTTACAATAAACGGTTCATTCTATCTGGTTTGAATAAACAACTGACTAATGATAGATAAACATAGAAGATGCATCTATGCTAATTTGAAGCATCTATCATACCTTTCCTCACCTATGCTACCTGCTATATCTCTGATTCATTCATGATTATTTGTCACCTTGTTGTATCTATGCTACTTAATTATTAATAAGAAGGATTTGCACTGCAATCATAACTTCTTCAGTTATGTATGTTGCGTAATGGATAAACCAAGGTTGAGTTACATGGCGTAGTATATTAATTATTATTATAAGATTTGATGCACTATGAAGAGAGCATCAGTCCTAGCCTAGAGGATCTATAAGGAAGTCACGAAAGTTATGGCTCTTTATCGTAACCAAGTAAACACATGAATAAACCTGTATGTGAAACAAACTTACAATATATTCCTACAGAGCTAATCATAAGATATTTCATTGAGAGTTACCCCATACATCCCGTATAGGTGAAGTGGAAAAGCCTGAAATCAGTGGAAAGGAAGACACAAGCTTATGATTAAATTTGAATAATTTAAGTATCTTGAATCGGTATTAGTTAAGATGACTAGGTTATACCTATAGAAACCCGCACTCTTACAGTAACAAAAAGTTATTTATCATATTATTGTGCACGTAAACTTGGGGAGATTATTCATTCATAATGTTTTATAATATGTGATGGGTGTTCAACTGTTCATCTCAGAATTTCTGAACTTTCAATTATTTGAAAAAGTTTTTCGATTAGATTTCTTCATTTATTTCTATATCTTGATGTATACATACAATATTGGAAAATATTCTGTCGAATATTAAATTTGAACGTTTCAATAAATAGAGGAACTACGATACATACTTTCCAATTCATCTTCATGCACAAAAAAGATTATAGCGTTTTTGTTACTGGAAGAAACTACAACAACCCTTTCTCATGTTGATTTTCTCTGGTATTTCCCCAGCAACTCATCCTATATATTTCCGAGTGTTTCGGTGCAGACCTATTATATTTCATGTGAAAAGGTCTTCCGACAAACAGAATTGTACGACTTTCGATGCATAAAGTTCATGATTATCGAATGAGGAGGCGTAGTTCTTCGAAAGGTATGTAGAATGAAGATTCGAATCTCTGGTGATAATTAGAATACTCAGAGATATTTGGTCCGCTTAATGATCGTCGCTTTTACACGATGGATATTGAACATGAAAAATGTAACAATGATACGATCGGTAATATATTGACCAAGTATTCCAAATCCCCTGTTGTTTATTCAACTATGCAGAAAATATAATTCTAATTAAATTCATTTTAAGTAACTTCATAACGGGTAATAAATTGGTATTGATGATGACCCAATATTATAACAGGAAAATATACTATTCTAAGTAATAATTCCGTTTTAACTCCAATAATTCCAAGTGAGTTCATTGAAATTTAATTTAATTATTGAAACTATTTATAGAACTGATATCAGAATAAACAGGTAATAATTGGTGTGAATCTTTAGGGTAAATGTGCAACACCTGAGAGGCTCAGAATTTTCTTTATCCAAAAAATAGACCTGCAACCATAATTAATAATAATAAAGTAAACTTAACTAATAACTATTAAAAATATTTTCCTATATGATTGAAAATATTGAACTGACCTATAACTCGGAACTCACTCCATTGTCTATATTGTACAATAAACTGTATTCTATACTTTTTTGCACTATTTATCGTACATATGTAGCCCTGAGAGATACAGAAGTTTGGATAAGATTGTGGAGACTGCAGAAGAAATTGAGCTAAAATTATTTCATATGGTTCAGGGGATATAATTTAGTTGTATGTAACTCATGTAGATAGGGAAAGTTACTAATCATCGTATGGCTCAACATTTTCGGTCATATAGGAAAAACATATAATTGAACGTTATTTTTAACTTAGTAATTTTAATTTATATAATGGATACCAATTTGAAAAAGAGGTTAACAATAATACGTATATACTTTTTCCATGTATGATGAATTATGTGCAACAGTCCGATAATTCGGAACCGCTCTGTTTTTCTGTGACAACAAATATCCACGAACATTTTTCTAGCCCATTTAACAGGCATTCAAGTTAGACGAAGCGTGTAGAAATTACAGTAAAACTTATCAAATTACTGGTTAGAGTCTATAGAAAAGAACATTGGAAACATTATAATGGAAAGAAACATGATTCACTAATTATATGCCAATTGAGAGTTTTATTTACTGCACTAAACAGAATTGAAATTATTGTAGGACCATAAAGAATAGGATGGGGCTATAAAGAATTAGATGGGGCCATAAAAGAATATGGTGGGCCGTAGAATATTATGTTGAGATTGTAGGAGATTACGGAGGCAACAAAGTAAAGGATGGAAACGGTCAAAGAGGTTCAGAATAGGAGGCAAATTATGATTAGGATGAAACCACAGAATAAAAGTAGATGCCAAATTTATTTTTCCACAGCGCCACCATATTTCTCCTATGGTTTCTTCTCAGCACTCTTCTGAAATGCATTTCTTTAGAAATTTTCTGTAAGCTGTGGAATATCATCGTAATTAAACTACCTAACTATTGCTCATATTATTGAGCAACTTCGAAGATGCAGTATTCGAATGAGGTACGTGAGCTTCAAATAAACCTTTGAAACTTATATTTAGTATAAGATAAATCATTAAGTAAGAATAATAATTATAATATCTTGAACAACCTGTCATATCTTCATGTTAAAATGTATTAACTGCTAAGTTTGAAAATAAATGAAAGTCATATCGTTTATTTTGGTTATAATGAATTTGACCGTATTTTTCTTAAATATCTAAATTTATTATTAGATATTATCAGTCGAAAATGTCAAACGGAACGCAATAAACTGAAACTGTTTTGAATTTTTAAAATTAGCGTATAATAATAAAGATTGTCGCTTTAACAAGAAGCAGAATATGGTGAAAACAGAATTAAAATTAATGCAATGTATATTCTCAAATTCCAGTAAGTAAATAGTTGTTGGGCATAATTACAATTCATATCATTCATTAAAGAGAATTATTGTAAATCATTACTAAATGAGAAAATTGAATGTTTATGATTATTCCAATTACTCAAATCCCCTTGATCATCTGGATATAATGTTATCTTTTGTATAAAACTTAATGATGACAATGGACATGATTAATTATTCTGATTGACTGTAAATCGCTCACATAATGTATATACTTATATTCTATAATTCATCAAATAATACCTATAATTGATTATAATGTTTAACCTTAAACAGACGAAACGAACATATTTGTATTTATAGTAAATAGATAATGTATGAATGTTCTTCAACTTATTTAATAGTACATTCCTAGTGAAATTTGTTTGTATGTATATACTCCCAAAGACGATTTTAATTGTTACTCACAATTTTCATTATAAAAGAAAAGGATTTTAAAACTGTTCAGTAAATTTAAAATATCCGCAACAATGAATAATTCGTTTCAAACAAAATCACAATTCCGTCGTTTAGCTTTGAAATAATATCAGTTTCACACTCTCTATTTATTACAGAGGCATATGATTATTTTCATATCAATGTACTATTATGATAGGAATTCACAATAAAATATCAAAGTTCAAAGTTAGTCAGTGACTCTCATATTAACTATTCACTGAAATTCCAAACCATAGACAATTCGTTTCATAATTTTATAAAACTCTGTACACTTCCCAATCGGATTAAAATTTCTATTTAACACAGGAAAATGGTCAAAAATTATGAGAATTCATTTTATTGCTAGTAATTTAATGATATTATTTCAACAGTGAAGTCTTGAAAATAATTTTGAAAGGAATTGCCCAGAATATCTTCATTATATCAACTCTAAATTGATTCATATATTCCAATCGCTAAAATGCATATAAACATGGCATGGAATTAGATTCAGCAACTGGTTAATAGCCTGCACCTTCAACATTAGAATATAGGTTTCGTTAACAGTAATAAAATAATGTATTATCTCCTGAGTGATTCGCTATGGGGATATTTCCGATTTTGGAGATGATTATTTCTCAAATATTTTATAGTGTTTATAGTTTTCATTTTAAAAGTGTAGTTTGATTCAGATTATATCATATGTTACAATTATTAATGACTCTATTCATAGGTTAATAAAGAACTACCACACTGATGAAATTCTCAGACTAACAATTTATACATCAAATTCTTTGCTTTTTTTGAAAAAAGGACGGCTTCCTATCTTGTCAATTTTATCATTAATTCATTTAATATTTTAAAATATTTAAACGATTAATCATAAATAGTTTAATAATAATGTTTGGGTAATAATAAGAGTTTTTGTTTGCAAAATCATCCTGTTCCGCAACTTCACTCGATTCTTAACCACAACCACTATTTCAAAAGAAAAAAGTTCATTCATTTATTTTTACAATAACCTATAAAATATGAGTATAAGTTTGAGTTTCACAGAGTGCAATAATATGTATACATGTTTGCTTTGGTAAGAGAAAAATTCATGAAGTTATTTCATTTCGCCGTGAGAATATTAACCTCTTACCATGCAAACGAGTTCAAACTTCAGACTTTTACAATTTAGAAAATGTACCACCGGCGGCCAAATTAGCAGTCTGAGTACCTTCCATAATACTATCGTTAGGTAGAAAGATAGTACTTCACTAGCCATTTCATCTTGACTGTCAAAACATATTAAGTGAAAATTAAAGCTTGACGCCCTACAGCTAATTAATTTGAAAAAAAAAAACAGAGAAATCAACCTGAATAAAATTGAACAGTTAATTAACGGGATTAAAAACCAATAGACTATTAACCTGAAGCAAAAGTAGCAGATAATTGTGTAACGGTCTATGTACGTAGACTTTTGTGGTCTTCTTCTTCACCGAATAATGCAGAGTGTTCTATGTGGCATAAAACACTCCTCTTTCCACTCCACGCTAGTGTGTCAAAGTGGTCTATGTGCTCGCTATTCAACAAGGAACACTTATGCCCCGAACACACTATAGGCACTAAAAAATGATTTATCCCGCAACTTTCAAGTGCCCAAGAGAATATTGAAAGCGGTCATTCTTTTGCGACTGATGCTGCAACTTATTCTGTAGCAATCTGTCAGCTCATTGAGTTTCAATATGATTTTACTTGTCAGTGGCTAATAAAAACGGTCTATTATAATGAAAACAGGGGGAAAAAGCTCACAATAATATTAAAATCAATTAATAATTATTTTATATGATGCAAATAAAGAGGAAAAAAGTAAATAAATTATTGTGCTCTGAATCATTTTGATGAAAACCAGGCAGGATCCATCAAATTAGGTACCTATACTTATGTATTTAATATTCTTTATAAATACTTATTTATTTACTTTTTACTCAATTTTTCATCGTAAACTTCATTTAGCGAATAACTGAAACCTAATTAGGAAATGAAAAGATTACATCTCCCATTTTTGAAATTACAACTATATTCTCAGTTAAAAGTGCATCATCTCTTCATGCCTAGTGTGTATACATCGCACCCTTTTTAATGCCCAGCCATGTGGCTTAAGTGCCACATCAAGCCATTTATAGAGCCTAGTGTATACAAGGCATTCGGTTCTTATGAGTTCGTGAAATGGTGAAGAGGCTGATGAGTATTCTACATAGAAAGTGTGAGATTAAACTATTTTATGAAGAAATGTGTTGGGATGGCTACACTATTCAGAAAATGAAGAAAAGGTACTGTTATGTGAATTAAGTAATATAATTTGAATTATTCGTGAGTTGAAGGGGAGATTCAAAATGTTTTGTATATTTATTATTCATGTAAAATATTCAAGTAATAATTTAAATTATCTAAATACAGTAATCTCAGATTAAGCTTACACAATTAGTATTATTTGGGTGCAATTGTCTTTGATATTTTTAGGAAAAGTACACGTTTTAGGAATCGGCAAAATTAATTATAGGAATAAAAGAAATAATTTCCAATTGAAAATATATCATATTAGCTAGATAAAGATTCAAATTTGAATTTGTATTGGTCAATACTTAATACATACTAAAGTACTTCCACCAGTAAAGTTGGATCATATATAATTTCACTTTTATAAAAACGTAACTCATAAATCTTATCTTAAATTCAGTTGAATGAGGCATTCAATAAAGTTAGGATAGCTATCCATTTGGGCGCGTTTATGGAGGAGTGAGGTTCGATAGCGTGAAGAATTTTATTTTAGTTTTTATCAACGTGGTTATTAATATCTCAACGTTGAATGTATCTTTAGGTTTCAAGTTTTCAAATAGGAAAATGAATATTCATCATCAGAGAAAAGATAGTGTTTCTAGATCCTATTCGTCAGTTAAAAATTGTTGTCAATAAAACTTTGACACTTTAAACTTTTCTTCAGATAGACCCCTACAAATTCATATTAGTTAGCATATGAATAAAAAGCTATTATTATTGGAAGCTGGTCAATTGATCCCGCTATTAGATCCTCAGTCCTTTTATCTCTCTGCTATTTGGTTCCTGGTCAATTGATACCTAGTCTTGAAACTGAAGTTAATCAATTGTATAGTTCAACATAATCGATATATTCAAATTGAAATAGAAGCTCATGACAAAGTTAATGAATTATTAGATGCAATCGAATTTAATTTAATTATCAATTTAATTGGAGTTTTAAAAAAATCTCATTTATGAAACGATAATTATTTCATTGTCTTCCATTATGAAGAAGAACAGAACATGTATTTATAAGTCATTTAATTTAATATATACTGTTAACAAGCTGTTTATTATTACATAGATTCATATTGTTTGGCTATATGTTCGTAACACCAATCTCCTCCGGATAGCTTTTCAATTGAGAATCAAAGGACTTCAGCAACACAATGACGATAGGAAAATATTTTTATATAATCTGAATCATTATTACGTTATTTATTCCAATATTCATATTGTACAAGTATATACATAAATATTCAATGGAGCTCGCGGGATTCGAACCCTGGACCTTTAGAGTACTGTGCCAGAGCTCTATCGACTACACCACCAGGTGTAAAAGCAGATCGAGTCCTTCCGGACTCGAACTGCCCCACCTATTGGTAGCGAGTTTTAACGAAATAAGTTAGCACAGCAGTGGAAGGGTTTACTCCCTAGCCGATATTCCCATCTAAATTCAAAGTTGTTGGTCCTGCGACCTCCAGATACATATAAATGCATCTAGATGGAAGGGCTGACTCCCTAGCCTGGGTGAAAATGAAACATAAATATTCAATGGAGTTCGCGGGATTCGAACCCTGGACCTTTAGAGTACTGTGCCAGAGCTCTATCGACTACACCACCAGGTGTAAAAGCAGATCGAGTCCTTCCGTACTCGAACTGCCCCACCTATTGGTAGCGAGTTTTAACGAAATAAGTTAGCACAGCAGTGGAAGGGTTTACTCCTAGCCGATATTCCCATCTAAATTCAAAGAATCATACATATATTATACATTTACATATTTGAATAATTCTAGTTTGTATTTCATACACACTGAGACACAAATTCATCTGAATATACACAATAATACATAATATTATATTCATTTACAACAACTTATACATTTCGACTTGTTGAAACTTTTTATCATAATATACCTCTACGTATAATCATGACGTCACTAGTTGACTTACAATTGAGATATTTTACAAACACAATAACAAGTTTATATTTCCTTAGTTTGTGCTACTCAGTGTGAAAGTTATTATGGGGCCATAGAAGATCTAGAGAGGGCTCACTCAGTCTTCAATAGCCCCACCGGCCACCATATTCCTTAACGTGAAATAATTTGAAGATTGCTATTAGGTATACATAATTTAATAATATCAAATTAGCTGTACTCTAATAGATCATTTAATTACAACTGATAGGCGATTAATTTTATTTTCAGAAAACTGTTACAAACTGTTAATACCCATTTTTTATGTCTTTATTCATTGTATGAACAATTGAAGAATGCTTCTATATCATATTCTTACAATAGTAATGGAGTATTAGTTTACTGTGCTGGAATAAGGGGTTCCACTCCTAATGAGGTAATTCAATTCTTTATCTTTGTAATATGTTATTTCTTGTTGTTCATGTCTTTGCATTTTCACTCTGGGGTGTAACTTATTAATTAGAATAATTATGGTTAAAATACTAAAATATATGATACAAATCATATACTGAATGCCACTTTTTTCAATTGGTAAATGTACTGTAATAATAATATACACATTTATAAATGATTGATCATATATTTTTATAATTATATTATAGTTAATACTTTTATGACTAATTATTGTGATACAGATATAATAAGATAATGTATCACATGAAGTGTTCGTTCGAACTTTTATTGCATATAGTAATATTTACAACTTATATATCAGTTAAAAAGGTTTTTTTACCTATTATTTTATATCGTCCAAATAGCATCCTTCTTTATAAATAAAAAACATGACAGATCCAAATAGTTATTTTCTAGGCAATCAAGCGGAACATTTCATCATTGTATATACATGATAAGAATCTTCCTGTAGATCAGTTTTCTAGGTTAATGATAACACGCGTGAAATAACCTCGCTAGCAATTCGTTTTCAATATTAATAGCATCGCACATCTTACATATGAGGCGATACTTCAAACCTTTCTATCTCTCTCTATCGAATAATGCCTCACTATTCGATTGCTATAAACATAAATTTCATACAATGAAAACTGCACACAATTATTTTTCCCTCAGATATATTCCACGGGAAAGCTTCATTACATCTGATAATGATTTCAATTATTCTGGGTGAAATGCAACAATGAAATAATAATTGAAATTAAAAGAGAAAATTTATTAAGTGACTAGGAATGAAAATACTATTTATCACTTGATCATTCGATATATCAGAATAAATCAAATGAATAAAATTATTAATTATATTATGAATTTATATATATGTAATTAGAAAAATAAATTAGTTGGGAAATAAATTAAACAAATATCATAACAGTTGAGATGAACTGTCATGAGAACTGGATGAATGAACTATATTGTATGTATTGAGAACTGGCACTCATGTGTTGCTCATTTACTCATATAAGCTCTATCACAAAAATGAGATATTTGAGAGTATAAACTGAAATTTATATATACCTATTTGTTTCGAGACTTTAGGAAAAGGTACTGGAATAACTTCCATCATTTTAACAATTAATGATGATACAATATTGCATAATGAACTGAAAACACTTTCAAGCTCTTGAAACAAATAAGTACGTATATCAGAATTATAGATACACTATCTTGTTTGTAGCACCAACTGTGAAACACCTGAGACGGGATATTTGAAGTTGACTATGGCTCTATTTTTTTCAGTTGAAAGTCAATTTCAAAAGCAAGACACATGCTTCACCATCTCTTTTTTATATTTAAAAACTACTTCACAATTAATAATTTAAATGTCATATATGATGTGAATATAACAAATCAAAACGAACAACATAGACGAAGAAATCATAATAAAATGGCCCACAATTAACCCAAATAAGAACAATGTATATTAATTACTACCCTCGATTTACTTCCTTCCACATTCATGAAAGGAACTAAATTGAAGGTAATTATAAATGTATATTGTTTAAATTGTAGAAATACATTCTATATACGGTTATGAAATAATTGCTTTCGGAATTAAGTTCAGTCTAAAAGATTCGAAGATTGCTCATCCATTTATAGCAACGGTGATTATTATTCCTGCAAGGTTTTTGTAATTAATTATAATTATTATTCTATCCAAATTATAAAGTGTTTTTTCAATTTTATCAACTACACAAGATAATCAAAGCAGATTATTTGCTCAATTGAATACCATAATACTCATATATATAGGAAATTTTATAATGCTTATAATTATTGTACATATATTATCAATACATAATTCATTTTACCATTGATTCATTATTCAAATATTGATAGTGTGAATTGAATAAAACTAGGGTTAGTGACAACAAGCAGATATATGACATAGCAGTTGATTGGGCTAAGAAACCAATAATTCACAGAGATCAACAGCAAACTACAATTAGAACCAGTTTCTATAAGGATTATTGGAAAATATCCTCCTAAGCACTACAAGGAAGTTAAAAAGATCCTTCCTAGGTACTAAAGAGTACACTGAAAAACCGTTCCTAGTCACTATACTGTACAGTGTTAACTAAAATGATATTTCCTAGTCATTACATAGTACATTGAAAAAGAATACTTGTCTGAATCGTAATTATAAAATTTCTAAAATAATTTCTTTAAAAATTAACAACAGTATTCTCAGTTGTCTGTTTTTTATCTGAGCAAACCTATGCATTTGTTAGGCTTTACTAATGTTGTTTTTGCGAACTAATGTCAAAAAAAATATTCTTAACTTCATAATTTGAAAGATTGCGCTTCTAATTTGAAATTCGTCGCACAATTTGCTTTACCAGGGAAATCATTTCGCAAGTAAGAATTAATTTATCTTTCGAATCCGTTTTGTCGAAATATTGAACCTGTGATATATTTCCGTTAGTTTTTAATGCAATCTCACTTGAAACCTAAAACTAATATAATTATTTAGAATCAAAAGGTTGAAATACAGTACACTATTATAATGTATTCCAATATAAGAAATATTATTATCCTAATAGTAAATATTAATGACCCTTTTATTAACGCTGCACCTTTTTGTTAACTCCTGTATAATGAAGTCCTGTGTAGTGAACTATCCATTATAATTAATAGAGTCCTGAGAAATGAATTACCCTATATAGTGAATATTTTATGTAGTTTTCTGTGAATCTTTTGACTACTATATAATGAAATAAACTCTATATAGTGATAAATACTAATTAATAAATAATAATTATACAATGTTGATATCATACCTTTTCTCAAAATTGTTTGTTGTTAACATAAATAAACATTATGTTCGTCCAATAATGTGTTTTCTGTAGATTGTCAAGGCTCCAATATATTTGAAAAAATTAATGTTGAATTGAAGTGTCCGGATCAAATCAAGCAAATAACATTCGGTTGGAACTCCATTTTACTTTTGAGTGATGGCGTATGACGAAAGACGAGCAGTCATTGTTTGAAGTACCAACAATCATTACATTTACCTATTAAAGTGGTATCTGTGAATTTATAAGCATACGAATAAGTAATATGATCAATTACATAGAGTAACGTCGTAATACTCGATTATTAATCACAGTACTCGAATAGTGGGGGTTACCTAGGTCATAATCAAATGTGACATGTAATTATAAATTTCAAATGTCATATCTGGTTAAGTAAATGCGGATTTTGAGCCACTTCAATTTTAGGTCTTACAGACTTTGTACAAAGTTAACATTTTAATATATTATTTAGATTGCATTATAAATGAGATATAATTATAAAAAAATAATAAAATGATGGTATTTCAGAAAATAAGGAAGTGGCTCAAAATTGAATATTTGATTTTGAGCCACTTTTCAAAAATACCTACTAAATGACATTTTGTCAACAGGAAATATATGTATTATGATTATAAATAAATAGAGCACAAAAAAAAAATAAAAAAAATTTCAGTTTAATGGATATTAAAAAACAGTGGCTCGTATCGAACATAGACCTCCATTGAAATAGCAAATTGAGCCACTTCAACAAATATTCTAATCAAGCTAAATTTTATGTTTTCCTTGTGAAAACACGCGTATTCATTGTAATTCAAGATGTGCTAATGAGAAAGAATTAATAAACATTGTGTAATATCATTGATAACGAGAAAATAATCATTAGTGGCTCAGAATTCCTCTACTAGCGATATATTTCTATTCTGAGTCACTAGAATGCAATGTTATATTTTCTTCCCTAAAAGTGCTAAACCATATCTTTAGATCCTTAAAGAGTATTATTTATGCGTGCAACTAGACCATATTAGCATATATTTATCCGTAATAAATCGGAAAACTTGAAAAATGTCTATCTATAAATAATTCACTACCTAGTAGCTCAAAATGCGTGGATAGGGACAACATTTCAATTTGGAGCCACTAGAATGATATCTTTTAATTTCTGCCCTAAAAGTGCTAAACCATATCTTTAGATCCTTAAAGATTATTATTTATGTGGCAAACTATACCTTATTAGTAAATATTTATCAGTAATGAATCGATCAACTATGTAACAGTCATTCTATAAACACTTCACTACCTTCTGGTTCAAAAATGCGTGGATAGGCACAACATTTCAATTCTGAGCCACTAGAATGATATCTTTTAATTTGTGTCCTGAAAATGCTAAACCATATCTTTAGATCCTTAAAGATTATTAATGTACCCAACTATACCTTATTAGTATATATTTATCAGTAATGAATCGATTAACTTTGTAACTGTCTTTCTATATATACTTCACTACCTTCTGGTTCAAAATACGTGGATAGGTACAACATTTAAATTCTGAGCCACTAGAATGGTATCTTTTAATTTCTGCCCTAAAAGTGCTAAACCATATCTATAGTTCCTTAAAGATTATTATTAATGTGCCCAATTATACATTATTAGTAGATATTCATCAGTAATGAATCTATCAACTTTGTAACAGTCTTTCTATAAATACTTCACTACCTTCTGGTTCAAAATACGTGGATAGGCACAACATTTAAATTCTGAGCCACTAGAATGGTATCTTTTAATTTCTGCCCTAAAAGTGCTAAACCATATCTTTAGTTCCTTAAAGATTATTATTAATGTGACCAATTACGCATCATTAGTAGATATTTATCAGTAATGAATCAATCAACTTTGTAACAGTCTTTCTATAAATACTTCACTACCTTCTGGTTCAAAATACGTGGATAGGCACAACATTTAAATTCTGAGCCACTAGAATGATATCTTTTAATTTCTGCTCTAAAAGTGCTGAACCATATCTTTAGTTCCTTAAAGATTATTATTAATGTACCAAACTATACCTTATTAGTAGATATTTATCAGTAATGAATCTATCAACTTTGTAACAGTCTTTCTATAAATACTTCACTACCTTCTGGTTCAAAATACGTGGATAGGCACAACATTTAAATTCAGAGCCACTAGAATGGTATCTTTCTAATTTCTGCCCTAAAAGTGCTAAACCATATCTATAGTTCCTTAAAGATTATTATTAATGTGCCCAATTATACATTATTAGTAGATATTTATCAGTAATGAATCTATCAACTTTGTAACAGTCTTTCTATAAATACTTCACTACCTTCTGGTTCAATATACGTGGATAGGCACAACATTTGAATTCAGAGCCACTAGAATGGTATCTTTTAATTTCTGCCCTAAAAGTGCTAAACCATATCTATAGTTCCTTAAAGATTATTATTAATGTGCCCAATTATACATTATTAGTAGATATTTATCAGTAATGAATCTATCAACTTTGTAACAGTCTTTCTATAAATACTTCACTACCTTCTGGTTGAAAATACGTGGATAGGCACAACATTTAAATTCTGAGCCACTAGAATGGTATGTTTTAATTTCTGCCCTAAAAGTGCTAAACCATATCTTTAGTTCCTTAAAGATTATTATTAATGTGACCAATTATGCATTATTAGTAGATATTTATCAGTAATGAATCGATAAACTTTGTAACAGTCTTTCTATAAAAACTTCACTACCTTCTGGTTCAAAATACGTGAATAGGCACAACATTCAAATTCTGAGCCACTAGAATGATATCTTTTAATTTCTGCCCTAAAAGTGCTAAACCATATATTTAGTTCCTTGAAGATTATTATTAATGTACCAAACTATACCTTATCAGTAGATATGTATCAGTAATGAATCGATCAACTTTGTAACAGTCTTTCTATAAATACTTCACTACCTTCTGGTTCAAAATACGTGGATAGGCACAACATTTAAATTCTGAGCCACTAGAATGATATCTTTTAATTTCTGCCCTAAAATTGCTAAACCATATATTTAGTTCCTTAAAGATTATTATTAATGTGCCCAATTATACATTATTAGTAGATATTTATCAGTAATGAATCTATCAACTTTGTAACAGTCTTTCTATAAATACTTCACTACCTTCTGGTTCAAAATACGTGGATAGGCACAACATTTAAATTCTGAGCCACTAGAATGGTATCTTCTAATTTCTGCTCTAAAAGTGCTAAACCATATCTTTAGTTCCTTAAAGATTATTATTAATGTGACCAATTATGCATTATTAGTAGATATTTATCAGTAATGAATCGATAAACTTTGTAACAGTCTTTCTATAAAAACTTCACTACCTTCTGGTTAAAAATACGTGAATAGGCACAACATTCAAATTCTGAGCCACTAGAATGATATCTTTTAATTTCTGCCCTAAAAGTGCTAAACCATATATTTAGTTCCTTAAAGATTATTATTAATGTACCAAACTATACCTTATTAGTAGAAATGTATCAGTAATGAATCGATCAACTTTGTAACAGTCTTTCTATAAATACTTCACTACCTTCTGGTTCAAAATACGTGGATAGGCACAACATTTAAATTCTGAGCCACTAGAATGATATCTTTTAATTTCTGCCCTAAAACCGCTTAACCATATATTTAGTTCCTTAAAGATTATTATTAATGTACCAAACTATACCTTAATAGTAGATATGTATCACTAATGAATCGATCAACTTTGTAACAGTCTTTCTATAAATACTTCACTACCTTCTGGTTCAAAATACGTGTATAGGCACAACATTTCAATTCTCAACTACTGGCTTAAAATACCGCTGTTTATGAAATTTGAATATTTATAAATAAACATAATAATCCTTCGTCAATAAAGGACAGAGGAACCATCAATAAACTAAAATAAAC
>CANNZV010001129.1:90894-214494 GCA_947561585.1 Caprella mutica | reverse complement strand
ATTTAGCTGGTTACGACACATTATTTAGCTGGTTACGACACATTATTTAGCTGGTTACGACACATTATTTAGTTGGTTACGACACATTATTTAGTTGGTTACGACACATTATTTAGTTGGTTACGACACATTATTTAGCTGGTTACGACACATTATTTAGCTGGTTACGACACATTATTTAGCTGGTTACGACACATTATTTAGTGGTTACGACACATTATTTAGTTAGTTACGACACATTATTTAGTTAGTTACGACACATTATTTAGTTAGTTATGTGACGTAGTTAGTTTGTTTCACTATAACGTCTCAGTGTATGGGCTCTTAAGTGATTAGGATCTTACTTTGTGGTATTTTCAGATTCCTTTCTCTTTATAATCTCTTTCTACTAAATACTCATGGTACCATGCCCTAGAACCACCTTGCCCCTATGGTTCCGACCTCAGGCCTCTGGTCCAAGCTTAACTGTATTTAAGGGTAATAATGGTAAAGTAATTAACACTTAAAGAGATATATTCATTGGTCAAGCACATGTTATTACAAATAATATCTCCTCTAGAACGCTCGCAAGTTAAGGTCTCAAATAACTACGAACAGGAGAATAGGTGTGTAGCTCACGAGAGCAAATCGGTAACTGATTTGACTGTCACTTACTTACAATCATATAGGTTCGTGATGATAGTAATGCATACACAATTGCTGTGTTTGCTTTACTACATTGCTCCCCCCTTCCGAAAATTTCAAAGTTACAATTCACATTTTTCCAAAACTGCCAGCTGGTTTGTCTACCCATTGTTACTCTATATTGAACAATGTTCAGACGCTCACGCTGTTAGTGGAAACATGTATATTGGATCTCTTGAAATTTCTCGAACCGGTAATAAACATATTATTAGAAAATTGAAAAATTTGAGTTTTTAATTCGTTCTAGAAATATGTAATCACTAATGTGCATTCACCAAATGTTCTTAAATTTTTAATCTTACCTATACAATCTTAATTTTGCTTTAACAATATTTTTATTTATTCTCAAAATAATCTAAATTACTCCTACCTAATATGTCTCCAGTTCAAAAATGTAACAACTTTTTCATTTTATAAACGTAATAACTTGCCTAATCTATTAGAGATCTCACCCCTCCCTCCTAATATGTAGATTTTTAGTCTAAATATTAACAGAGACCTTTGATCACTCCAATACATTACACAAATTGTTACTGCATTTACATTTAAAAAAAAATTTATAATCAAAAAAAAATTTTCATTTTAATTTATCATATGTTATGATATCGTATTTTATGATCTTTTAATGAATTTTTATTCGTAATTGAAGTTATATGAATTTTGATCATCTTTATCAAATTTTGAGACAGTTGTGATCTTTAAATTTAAATCTTAAAATTAACACCGAAAAAAAAATTAAACTTAAAATTAAATTCAATTGAAAAAACGATTATTATTAATTTTCACTTAAAATTACCCAAACTTTAAATTAAAAAAAAATTAAAATAATGATCAAATTAAATTTGAGGAAAAAAAATCTTAAATGCTGTTAGGTTTAGTTTTGGTAATTTCGATTTTTGGCCTTCGTTTTGCCTGAGGCATTACTATAACTGTTGTCGCCTGTATATTAACTGCCTGATCGTTAAAAATATTAACTGTTCCACCTAGTTCCTCTAATCTAAAGGGGTGTTTCGCTTAATCTGATTGAAAGCTTCAGTCGCCATCTTAGACCTCAAATTCCTAATTTCGTACATTTTCATATCCTCTTCTGACTTAATCTTTTTTGACTGATGATACCCACATACGAGAATCATCACAACCAGTAGTGTTAGAATTAACACTAAAATGTCGCTGAACAAGTCTGGTATTAGGTCGTACTTTGTAGACCCCATGTTTTTAATGGTTTGCTCCAAATGAGCTTTGTTCATTGAAGATGATTTCTGGATCAGCTCCACTACTGAGTTCAGGTCATAGTTGCTCTGAGACTGTCCCATCGCTCCAGCTGATTACTTCTCACGACCTTGAATTACAGTTCTGTGTGTCAACCGGCTGTGAGTGGCTGAGAGTCAGTCACTGGCTGTTTTATGGCTGAGGAGCTGTTGGCTGGTGGGTAGCTGGGTCCTCTCTGCCTCTCGTCACTGAAATCGAAACGATACCGTTAGACCATGGCCCCTGTTCATTTTAGGTATTTTATCATATTTCAGTCTCATTTTGAATTGATCATTTTTGATTTTAAATTATTTCAGTATTTCATCCTAAATTTGAATATACATATATATATATTTTTTTTTTTTTTTTTTTTTTTCAAATTTTCATTCATACAATTTTACAGAATATAATTCATCTTATTCGTTACCCAACATTTAAACAAAAAATTTAAAATTAACATGCATACAACAAAAATTATTAATCCTATTAAAATTATTATATGAAATTTTATATTAATAAAATTCATAATTCATCCCATCAACTTAAACTAAATACATACAAATATTACAATTAAAATTCATACAATTAAATTCATACAATAATTCTCTTACTGAGCAAAGGAAATATTGTAGTTTGAACAATGAATTGTATGCTCTGTTTGTTTGTCTCGCGTAAGCAAAAAAAATGTAAACATTTCTCTGACTCTTTGCATGTAACTGTGTTATATGTCACGTGTTCGTGTAAATGTAACATGTTACTCATGTTACTTCGTGTTATGTGTTCCTTTTGTGGACTTCCTATATAATGTTTATATTCAAATTTCTCATAATTTGATTTCCTGTTTAATGATGTTAATGAAATTATTTAATTAATTTGTTGTGAAATTTTCCAACTTAGTTAGATAATTTATATTGCTCGTTATCGTTTGATGTCCTAATTTAATTATAGCTTTGTTTTTTTTCACTTGTAATACTGTACCTGGTCCTATCCAATTTAATTGTAATTTATGTGTTTTTTGATGATTTCTAATTAATACTCGATCACCTATCTGTATAATTTTGTCTTTTCGTGTCTTATTGTGGTAAATTATGCGTTTGTTTGATTGATTAATTATGTTAGCTCTTATCTGATCTTGAATAAATAGAGCTTGCCTAGCCTTGATTTTGACTATTGATTCTGATGTATCTAAATTGTAAATGCTATCCAAATTTTCTGCTTGAATATTTGGAGATGTGTCCCGGCCAAAAAGAGCGTATGCGGGAGAATCCTTCAAGGTCATATTGACCTGATTGTTAATTGTGTTTTGGACAATATCGAGAAACATGTCCCAATTATTGTGATCTACTGTGGCTACATAGAATCTTAATAATTTGTTAATTTTCTGGTTATTACGTTCACAAATTCCATTGGAATATGCTGAGTATGGTAATACCTCACATTTGTATATCTGATGTATTTCACTGAAAGTTCTAATTGCGTTAGACTTGAATTCTTTCGCACAATCCGACATTAACGTTTTGGGATATCCACAACGACTAAATGTTTTACTTAGACAATCAATTACTGTGTTAGTTGATTTGTCAGCTACTGCGTGTAATTCGTTATATCTTGTCAACATACATGTTATTGATAAAATATATTTGTTGTTCGTGTCAGTTGTTATAAAAGGTCCAATAAAATCAAATGAAACTGTTTCAAATGGTGTATTAGCTACTGGGGCAGACATTAATTTAATTGGTGTATCTAGACTTCCTTTAAGGATTTTGCAAACGTCACATCTTTTAATAAAAGATTCTATGACCGATCTTTCTTGAAAATGATAATATTTTAGTCGAAATTGAAATAGCGTATGAGCTAAACCACAATGGGTGTTAAAATGTATTGAATTAATTACTAAATTGATCATTTCATTTGGTATAACATAATTAACTATACTGGCTGCCCGAGTATCTATTTTCCGATGTCGATATAATATTCCGTCTAATATGAAAAATTCAGCTATGTTCCTAGATGTTCCTAATTGTTTTTTCTGTAATATATCCATTATTTCCTTACAAGCAAAGTCGTTTGACTGTGCAGTCTTTAGTCTGTTTAAAGTCCATGTTATGTCTTCCTGTTTAGGTATGTAGTTTAGAAATGGTTTTTCTTTGTTGATTTTATACAATTTAGATGTATCTGATTCTTGTTCGTTTTCTGAGTCTGTTTCTGAGTCATTGTCATTGTCGTTAATAATTTGTGGTACGTTTAGCTTAGCCCTCGATCTTGTGGTTGCTATATAATTTTCAATTGAATTACAACTTTCATTAGATGGTGTTAAAAGTTCACAATCATCTATTGTTTCTTCCGTTAAAGGAGTTAATCTACTAAGGGTATCGGCTACCACATTTCTCTTACCTTCAAAATATTTGATGGTACAATCATATGTGCTCGCCTCTATTGCCCACCTGGCTAATGCCGTGTCTAAAGGAAGTTTATTACCAAAAAATGCACATAAAGGTTTGTGATCAGTTAAAATGGTAATAGGATATCCTAGACATAGATATTGAAATTCCTTTAAGGCTAGATGTATTGCAAGAAACTCTAGTTTAGTCGTGGAGTACCTTTTTTGAGTAGAATTTAATGATTTACTGAAATATGCTATGGGTCTTAATGTTTTGCTTTTGGTCGAATCTGGTTGTAGCAATGCTGCGCCAACTCCGATATTTGAGCTGTCAGTAAATAAATAAAATGGTCTGGAATAATTTGGATGTGCTAAAACCGTATCTGATGTCAAAATATTTTTGAGATTAATGAAACTTGTCTCACATTCGTCAGTCCAGTCAAATTTAGTGTCCTTCCTTAATAGTCTATATAATGGGTCGGCTTTCTGACTAAATTTAGGTACGAACTTACGAAAATAATTCGCAAGCCCTAAAAATCGCTGAAGTTGTTTTACATCTGTTGGTCTAGATGCTTCTCTAAGTTTTTCGTTTTGGATACATCGAATGCCCTCAGTAGTGACTCGATGTCCAAGAAAATTAATTTCGTGTTTAAAGAATTCACACTTCTCTAATTTTAATCTCAAATGAGCGTCACGTAAATTCATTAGCACTTGGCCAATATCATTTAAATGTTGTTCATAAGATCGACTAAAAATTAGGATGTCATCAATAAATACGAAACAGAGTTTCCCTAATACATTACTTAACGCTTTTGTCATTATTGCTTGAAATACTTTTGGACTATTGACATACCCGAAGGGTAATTTGCGGAAATGGTACTTTTTTCCATTTACCGCAAATGCTGTAAGCTTTTTAGACTCCTCGGAGAGTTCCACCTGGTGAAATGCACTCCTCAGATCTAAACTAGAAAATATCTTTGATCCACCTAAAGATCCAAGCATATCGTCAACCCTAGGTAACGGAAATCCTTGTATATGGACACACTTATTTAATGATCTGAAATCTATTACGGGTCGTATTTCCCCATTCTTTTTATGAACCACGATAACGGGAAAGTTGTACTCGGACATTGAAGGTTCTATAGTACCTTCTTTTAACATTGACCTGTTGACTTCTTCAAGTTGTTCTTGAAATTTATGTGGTATGCGGTACGGCATTTTGTTTATCACTATTTTAGGATCTTTCAATATTATTGTGTGTTTACATATACTAGTAGTCCCGATTTTTTCGTCCTTAATCGTGATTACGTCTCTAAAGTCATTTAGTAACTGCGTCATTTTGTCTTCATACTCTGACATTCCACATGATATGTCAGCATTAACTAACCTTCTCGGTGCTGATGGCACTGTCTGAGAATTGTTTTCTACATCAGCACTTAATGTGCTGCCACGGCTTCTATCAGCGCTTCCGTCACGTGATATTTTACACTTCATATCTCGGTTGCCATGCGTTGTAACTAATGGCTCTCCATTAATTCCAACTGCATGTACCTTTGACTTTTCATAAATTAGTTCAGGGGTAACGTTTCGTTCAAATGGCTTTGGTTTTTCGTCACTCAACACGTTTCCTAACCTAGATTTATGAGTCCTATTATTTAAACACTCCGATATAGTCGCTATATTTACTTCGACTTCCTCTTCGTACGTCTGGAGTTTACCAACTATCATATTGTCCCGTAATATGATATCACTATCCGTCGGATTCATTACGAAAACTGGGCATATTGACACTTGATCTCCCTCTTTTTTTGTGTCTTCGATTTTTATTAGTGTTTCGGCTATCACTAAACCGCTATTGAAACTTCTTTTAGCTATTATATAACTTCCTGCTTCGTTGTTTTTGACAAACCCATACAATATTTGTACGCTGTTTGCCTCAACGACTTGGCTATTTATATGAACATTTCCGTTCTTCTCGCGTTTTTTATTCCTTGTCTTCGTGTTTACCCCGGATTTCATAACCTCCGTTTGCCCTTTTTGTTGAGGTTTAACCCTTACTTTCGCAATACTACTACGGCTGTTTGTTCGTTCGTTTATTTGTCTTATCAACGTTCTTCGTTTTGACCTATTTGAAGTAAGGACCAGCTCAGATATTAAGCAATCTGTGCTTAATAGTTCTTTAGTAGCTATTCTACGTTTTTCCATAAACGGAATTTTTTCTTCACCTAATTTTAATATTTTCTTATCAAAATCAATTTGCGCGTTCGTTAACACGTCCCTTCCTAATATTACATCATATGGTAAGCTGTTGTTGTTGATTAGTAAAGCGTTTACCGTTTGCTTGTGGGATTTCGACATTAGTTCAAATTTTACTTCACCTTTTACTTCGGAACGTCCGTTTATGCCTTTAATAGTTACGTTTGATTTTATTATGTCCTCGTGACTCGCCTTGTAATTAAAATTACGACTGTTTAAAATCGTTCTCTCGCTCCCTGAATCTATTAAAGCTTCCCAATCGAATTCTTTACTATGTAAAATTATCGTTGGCTTAGAAGTCCCTTTTATCGTATAATGACAGTCCATCAATCCGCTTAATTCATCTTTATTTTTTACTAATTGGACTGTTATATATGTTTCGCTCGTTTTTTTATCCTCAACGCTTAACTCTTCTTCTTTTAATAAATCGAACTTATTTTTACATTCACAACTTGTGTTGAGTGACGATTTACCTTTGCTATTGAATTTAACGTGCACTGGATCTAATTTATTCATGTTCAATTCACTTTCGTACACGGAGCTACCGACCGTTTTCCCGTGAGACCTATTTTGTTTTTTACTTCTGTTTGTATTTACATGTTTTTGCGAAAATCCTTGGCCTGTTGAGCCCGACATTCTCTACCTATATGTCCTAATTTGTTGCACCTGTAGCACTTAATTGTACCACTACGGCTGTGAGGGGTAGGGGTAGGGTGGGGGATGTTCGTGTTGTGTACGTATGCCCTGCCTGTGGGATTGTGTTTGTACCTACTTCTGCTTACATACCTACCTGCTGTTCCTCTGTTTCTTATGTCATAAGTGTAATATGCTTCTGTGTCTTCTAGCATATCCTCGTGAAAATTGGCTTGATTCTCACCCTCGGGTTTTTCTATCAAAAAAGTTTCTGTGTCATTGAAATTCTTTTTTGGTATTAGAATTTTTTTATCATGTGGCAAAGATCTTATTTTCTTCGTTGTAGCAGACAGTAAATTAGCTGTTGTCTTAAAAGGTCCTTCTACGACTCCTTTGATGATACTGGGGTTGATCTGTGGACCCAATATTGTTAAATACATTGATGTATTCATGAGATCTTTTGCGTGATTTTTTAATTTGCGTGTGAATGATTCATCACTTTCAGTTGCTGTCCTTACTGGAAATTGGGCGTTCATTGTGTCGTCATTTAAAATGAAATCCGTGACCTCTCCTATCTTTTCTAATGTACTTAAGATGTCACTGGCAGCTGTAGTCTCGTCCTTCAATTTATTTGTGTATAATTCATGACATACACTGTAGATATCCTTGCTGTCTTTCTGCACATATATGTCTTCTAGTACCGTGCATATTTCTTGGTATGTGCTATCCTTAAATGTTTTACCGTTAACAACGTTATTAACAGTAATTTGAAAATCTCCTAGCTTGCAATCAGCGCTCCTGAAAAGGATTTTCTTCTTTTCTGCATCATCTTTATCCCCTAAGCTGGATATATGATTATTTAATAGGCTGAGGTGCTGACGAAACGTGTTCTTCTCCTCGAAAGCTGGATCCTCTGGCCTTCTTCTTCCCCTGAATATCGGCAATGAATCCGAATTTATGATCGTCGTACTCCGACTTTTAATTATCTCCTGGAGTTGAGCTTGTGTTAATTCGACCGACATTTTGGGTTTTTTTGGGGGGTTTTTTTTTGGGGGATGTTTTGGGGGATGTTTTGGGTGGTGACTTGGGGGGTGACTTGGGGGGTGACTTGGGGGGTGATTTGGGTGTTTTGGGTTGTTTAGTTTTCTGTACTCTGGGTTTAGTTCGTCTTCCAGATCTAAGTTCTACAGCCTCAGCGTTAATCGCTTCGTCTTCTGAGGTTGGCATGTGTTTCCTATCCTAATGAAGTGTTATTATGTACTTAATCAAGTGTAATGCACGTGTAATCACTTATTATGAAAAAAGAAGAAGAAAAAAATAATAGACTATCCAATTAAAAAATTAATCCATCAACCATTAAAAAATAATCATTCAAATAATAAATAATAAATGAAATATAATTTAATATAGAGCAATGTTTGTTAATTAATAACGACACACAGCAAAGCTAAAAGAAATGCATGCACTCATACATCTTATAATTATAATTGCTGCAGTAATGATTAATTACCTTTGCTTATTCATCAACACAATTCTAGACTAAACAGGACAGCTTATTTCACCACTGACTAAGGCCTAACACAGTAGATCTTAATCCGATCGCTTCAGAAATGAGACTGAATGATAAGATGACATATAGTGATATGTTATACTCAACTCTCGGTTCCATGTACAGTGGGTCCCGCTTATCAGGTTTTGTCGTTGATTTTTGCTCTGATGTTAACTGTTATGATGTTAACTGATTGTTCACTGAGCGCTGTGCACTGTATTTTATGCACTGTATGTTAACTGAATGTTCACTGAATGTTAAAACTTCACTGAATATTGAATGATCACTGAATGTTGAATGATCACTGAATGTTGAATGATCACTGAATGTTGAATGATCACTGAATGTTGAATGATCACTGAATGTTGAATGATCACTGAATGTTGAATGATCACTGAATGTTGAATGATCACTGAATGTTGAATGATCACTGAATGTTGAATGATCACTGAATGTTGCAGTTTGAATAAATACTTTTCAGATGTAGTATTTAAACAAATTAGACTCTCAATTTCTGGTTGATTTACGGCTTTTTTGCATGTTGTTTATAATCGAATGTTTTCCATCACCATTCGTCAACGTGCAACGCTTAACCCATTACTGTCGCTTCCTCCCTCCGTGTTTTTCCAGTTTCTTCCAGAATTTTCCAGAATTTCCAGATTTTTTTTTTTTTTTCAGACTGGTCAGTCTTGTTGATTGTCTTTGCTCATTCAGATTTCAAATTAGGCCATCTGTACTCTCCTTATCCTTCCGATAATTTTCGAGATGCCTTTTGCTTGACCTTGAGTTGAATTATCTTTATACTTTATCACAAAAACTGAACACCTTAATTGGATCGCACCTTCATATAGGGTCGCAAAACCCGGTCTTGCTGTAATCAAATACTCTCCAATCAGATGGTTAACTTAGTTTTTGGTAAATTACAAAGCTTTCAATCTTTTACTTCAGTAATTGAATTTCCGCACATTAAATTCGAATTACTTAATCACGCACCATACTGGCCACCAATGTGACGTAGTTAGTTTGTTTCACTATAACGTCTCAGTGTATGGGCTCTTAAGTGATTAGGATCTTACTTTGTGGTATTTTCAGATTCCTTTCTCTTTATAAATCTCTTTCTACTAAATACTCATGGTACCATGCCCTAGAACCACCTTGCCACTATGGTTCCGACCTCAGGCCTCTGGTCCAAGCTTAACTGTATTTAAGGGTAATAATGGTAAAGTAATTAACACTTAAAGAGATTATATTCATTGGTCAAGCACATGTTATTACAAATAATATCTCCTCTAGAACGCTCGCAAGTTAAGGTCTCAAATAACTACGAACAGGAGAATAGGTGTGTAGCTCACGAGAGCAAATCGGTAACTGATTTGACTGTCACTTACTTACAATCATATAGGTTCGTGATGATAGTAATGCATACACAATTGCTGTGTTTGCTTTACTACAGTTACGACACATTATTTAGTTAGTTACGACACATTATTTAGTTAGTTACGACACATTATTTAGTTAGTTACGACACATTATTCAGTTAGTTACGACTCATTATTCAGTTGGTTACGACACATTATTCAGTTGGTTACGACACATTATTCAGTTGGTTACGACACATTATTCAGTTGGTTACGACACATTATTCAGTTGGTTACGACACATTATTCAGTTGGTTACGACACATTATTCAGTTGGTTACGACACATTATTCAGTTGGTTACGACACATTATTCAGTTGGTTACGACTCATTATTCAGTTAGTTACGACACATTATTCAGTTAGTTACGACACATTATTCAGTTAGTTACGACACATTATTCAGTTAGTTACGACACATTACATATCGATTAGTTTTGACGTATCGATTAGTTACGAAGTTAGTGACACAGAGAGCTACAGTGTCGAACTGAACAATACAAGATAACACAGTTACTTAATATCAGTATATTTGATGTTATTATCCCTTATGCCTCCATTCGGTAAATAGTCCTAGCACTATTTACCGAATGGCATCGAATGGAGGTTTATATTTTGACCGAATGGAGCAAGTAAGATTAATTTTTAATTGGAGTTGGTGAAATTAAACAATTGGTAGTACGTATTTTAATAGAACCAGTATATTTGATTATGTAATGATACATACTCTGTACATCTAAATAATGCTTCATAAAGAAACATTTATAATTTTTGACACAGAGTCATCCGGTTAGGAACAGCTCAACTTTTTAAATAATTTACGATATTTTCACTGGGTTCATCGGTATTCCTCATTCGGGTAAAATGAGCCTCCATTCGGTGCCATTCAGTATACCATTCGGAGTCATTTGGTAAATAGTCCTACCGTATAGAGTGGGATGATAATTTCTTGTGGGCCCCTAGATGATTAAAAGTGCTCCCCAATAAACCTTCTTAGGATCCACAAGTTTATTTTCTCAGGGGTATAAATAGTAAAGTAGATAAGACTCAAGGCAGGTAAATTGCGGATCATACCGCAATTTCGACCTCCAACTAGGGTCACACAAGTAAATTGCGGTCCTGTTATATTTTAGAAACTTTAAGAGTCTCTATCCTGGTGAAATCAGTTTATTCAAAAATGTTGCATATCAAAAGAAACTCTTTAGTTACACTGTATGATTTACTATTTTTATGACTGATTTGAAGCTATGATTTTTACTAGTAAAACGATATTAAAAATAAAAGCTCAAAAGCACTCAAAAATTTATAAATCATAACATTCATTGTGCTTCTTTTGTTATAAAACATTTCAATATATATTCAGTTCAGCAAAATTTAGACTTTTTCTTGTAAAGTTTATCAACGTTAAATTGTAAGAGAAAAGTGGGACTCTAAAGTGCCGTACTCACGTTAGTTTTTTTCAGAATCTTTACGACCGCTTTAACAGCTTCTTGTATCTGGGCTAATAAAGGGCCGCCGCACTTTACCTCTGTGACTCTATTCGAAACAACCAAACTCTTAATTTGATTGTATTTTAATATTAAGTCACAAGGTCTCAGTCGTGAAGCTATGCTTGGTGATTAATTTGAGATGGCGTCCTTTTTGAGTCGAAAATAATTATTCTTTTTTAGTACTTTGCACCACGAACTGTCACCATTTTGATTACGGATTACCAATCGTGTTCATTGAATTTCAATGCTACTAGCAGTTTTATAGAGAATAACGCTATGGTTATGCTCTAACTAGAAAATCTTACAATTTTTGTCTAGTTAGCTCAAAGCCGTATTCTATATTACTTTTACATATTCCTCTACCTTCCATTGATACATCTATACGAGCTTCAATACTCTGCAGTCTTCTTCTTTGGCTTTGAGTTGATTCACTACGTCTTGTTTAATCATTAATAACAATATTAGTGGAATTGTGGTTGGTAAGCTATTAATTACTGGAAACTTTGCTCAACATAGGTTATTGATAAACTTAACTTAAAACTTTCTATAATTTTGATCAATTCTAAATTTATATTTGAGGATGCGACATTTCTAACATTGATTCCAAAACAATCTAAATTAAAGTCACCATGCAACCAAAATAATTTTACCTATTTTCCATAAAGGTGCTGAACACACTCCGGACACAAAAGGTGCTGAACCCACTCCGGACACAAAAGGTGCTGAACCCACTCCGGACACAAAAGGTGCTGAACCCACTCCGGACACAAAAGGTGCTGAACCCACTCCGGACACAAAAGGTGCTGAACTCACTCCGGATATCAAAGGTGCTGAACTCACTCCGGATATCAAAGGTGCTGAACTCACTCCGGATATCAAAGGTGCTGAACTCACTCCGGATATCAAAGGTGCTGAACTCACTCCGGATATCAAAGGTGCTGAACTCACTCCGGATATCAAAGGTGCTGAACTCACTCCGGATATCAAAGGTGCTGAACTCACTCCGGACACCAAAGGTGCTGAACTCACTCCGGACACCAAAGGTGCTGAACTCACTCCGGACACCAAAGGTGCTGAACTCACTCCGGATATCAAAGGTGCTGAACTCACTCCGGATATCAAAGGTGCTGAACTCACTCCGGATATCAAAGGTGCTGAACTCACTCCGGATATCAAAGGTGCTGAACTCACTCCGGATATCAAAGGTGTTGAACTTACTCCGGATATCAAAGGTGTTGAACTTACTCCGGATATCAAAGGTGCTGAACTTACTCCGGATATCAAAGGTGCTGAACTCACTCTGGACATCAAAGGTGCTGAACTCACTCTGGACATCAAAGGTGCTGAACTCACTCTGGACATCAAAGGTGCTGAACTCACTCTGGACATCAAAGGTGCTGAACTCACTCTGGACATCAAAGGTGCTGAACTCACTCTGGACATCAAAGGTGCTGAACTCACTCTGGACATCAAAGGTGCTGAACTCACTCTGGACATCAAAGGTGCTGAACTCACTCTGGACATCAAAGGTGCTAAACTCACTCCGGACACCAAAGGAGCTAAACTCACTCCGGACACCAAAGGTACTGAACTCACTCCGGACACCAAAGGTACTGAACTCACTCTGGACATCAAAGGTGCTGAACTCACTCTGGACATCAAAGGTGCTGAACTCACTCTGGACATCAAAGGTGCTGAACTCACTCTGGACATCAAAGGTGCTGAACTCACTCTGGACATCAAAGGTGCTGAACTCACTCTGGACATCAAAGGTGCTAAACTCACTCCGGACACCAAAGGTGCTGAACTCACTCTGGACATCAAAGGTGCTGAACTCACTCTGGACATCAAAGGTGCTGAACTCACTCTGGACATCAAAGGTGCTGAACTCACTCCGGGCACCAAAGGTACTGAACTCACTCCGGACATCAAAGGTACTGAACTCACTCCGGACATCAAAGGTGCTAAACTCACTCTGGACATCAAAGGTGCTGAACTCACCTTGGTATTATCTGATCATGTAAATAAATCATTTGAAATAAAGAATCCTGAAGATAAATCTTTGCAAAAAACTGATCCTAAAGATCTATCGATTGAAAGAAAGGATCTTTTAGAACCATCATTGGAAAGAAACGTTTACCAATCGCTAGAAAAATCTGATCCTGTAGATCAACAGTTTGAAATAACTGATCCTGTAGATCAACAGTTTGAAATAACTGATCCTGTAGAACATTCGTTAAAAGGAACTGATCAAGAAGACCAGTCATTGGAGACAAATGCCAACCTCTCAGGTTTACTGTTGCAGACTTCACCAATAGAAATATCATCTCACGGGTACTGCTATCCAACCAAGTTATACAGTTACCGTATATCATCTACCGTTCAAATTCCTAATGACAATTATATTCAAAAATATGACAATAGTGTGATTCCTATTTATAGTAGTGATTCAACTCCTGGAGGTTCAGACGTAGTTCATGTTCAGGTAATAAACCCTTGTCAAAGTTATTTAATCAACCCGGATAATTCTGCGATCCAACATTATGCGCCAGTGTATCCACATTATGCCCCAGTGTATCCACATTATGCCCCAGTGTATCCACATTATGCCTCAGTGTATCCACATTATGCCCCAGTGAACCAACATTATACCCCAGAGAACCCACATCACGCCCCAGTGATTCAAAATCATGCCCCAACGAGCCAGCATCAAATCCCATCGAGCGAACACCCTGTCCCATCGAGCGAACACCCTGTCCCATCGAGCGAACACCCTGTCCCATCGAGCGAACACCCTGTCCCATCGAGCGAACACCCTGTCCCATCGAGCGAACACCCTGTCCCATCGAGCGAACACCCTGTCCCATCGAGCGAACACCCTGTCCCATCGAGCGAACACCCTGTCACATCGAGCGAACACCCTGTCACATCGAGCGAACACCCTGTCACATCGAGCGAACACCCTGTCACATCGAGCGAACACCCTGTCACATCGAGCGAACACCCTATTCCATCGAGCAAACACCCTGTCCCATCGAGCAAACACCCTGTCCCATCGAGCAAACACCCTGTCCCATCGAGCAAACACCCTGTCCCATCGAGCAAACACCCTGTCCCATCGAGCAAACGCCCTGTCCCATCGAGCAAACACCCTGTCCCATCGAGCAAACACCCTGTCCCATCGAGCAAACACCCTGTCCCATCGAGCAAACACCCTGTCCCATCGAGCAAACACCCTGTCCCATCGAGCAAACACCCTGTCCCATCGAGCAAACACCCTGTCCCATCGAGCAAACACCCTGTCCCATCGAGCAAACACCCTGTCCCATCGAGCAAACACCCTGTCCCATCGAGCAAACACCCTGTCCCATCGAGCGAACACCCTGTCCCATCGAGCGAACACCCTGTCCCATCGAGCGAACACCCTGTCCCATCGAGCGAACACCCTGTCCCATCGAGCGAACACCCTGTCCCATCGAGCGAACACCCTGTCCCATCGAGCCAAAACATTTTCCAACCGAGTCAGAATCCCGGTGAAACTTTACTTAATAAACCTTCTATTGTAGGTTCTTATGCTCAGGCTGTTAAAAAAAAATAAAAAATTTGCTAATGACTCATCTTCCAAATGCACTCCATCAAATCCCACTGCTAATAAGTTCACTACTGCAAAGCTCATTTCTGCAAAGCTCAATTCTGCAAAGCTCAATTCTGCAAGGCCCACTCATGTCAGGCCCACTCATGTCAGGCCCACTCATGTCAGGCCCACTCATGTCAGGCCCACTCATGTCAGGCCCACTCATGTCAGGCCCACTCATGTCAGGCCCACTCATGTCAGGCCCACTCATGTCAGGCCCACTCATGTCAGGCCCACTCATGTCAGGCCCCCTCATGTCAGGCCCCCTCATGTCAGGCCCCATCATGTCAGGCCCCATCATGTCAGGCCCCCTCATGTTAGGCCCCCTCATGTCAGGCCCACTCATGTCAGGCCCACTCATGTCAGGCCCACTCATGTCAGGCCCACTCATGTCAGGCCCACTCATGTCAGGCCCACTCATGTCAGGCCCACTCATGTCAGGCCCACTCATGTCAGGCCCACTCATGTCAGGCCCTCTCATGTCAGGCCCTCTCATGTCAGGCCCACTCATGTCAGGCCCACTCATGCCAGGCCCACTCATGCCAGGCCAACTCATGTCAGGCCCACTCATGTTGACGAACAGATTAAGGTTATTCGAAGTGATGGGAATGAAGGATCTTGAAACGTAAGGTATTTTCTTTTCACATTGTAGTAGAGTATATTTTATATAGTCTGAGTTCAATTCAGTGCGTATTAATATGTCACGTATACATATGGTTCAAATGTGTTATCTACGAAACACTAGCAGATCTTCATTCAGTTTCACTATCACTAAAGTTTCAACCAATGCTAAATCTTGTTAAATTATCTCTTCTAACGTGATTTAAAAATTGTTACCATTTCCGTGAACTTTATTGAATATTATTAGGAGGTTATTTAAACTCAATGTTGAAGGTTTTTTCAGGTTTTAAGCTTTCAGGTTAAAAGCTTTATTGAATATATTGTAAATAAATCTAACCAGATACGAAATTATGCAATGCAAATTCGAATTGTTATATAATTTAGTTGTAACTCTGCTCCACTCGCATTCTGCTCCACTCGCATAGTTGCAACGTTTACTCTCCTTAGTCCCACACGCCAATGTCACCAAATAATGAAACTGCCGAACATTCTCCTCATTATGTGTCAATGAGGATTATATCCTAGCATAAACATCTCCCGTTAAAGAAAGTGATAATTTACTATTTTTCCATCTGGTCTCCTGCCATCTCTTTCTATCATCTTTCAGCTGTTCAAAGATAGAAGTTATTTGCCATTATAGAATATTAGCAATCATTCGACGAGTAACTAAAATAACCCTCCAAAATTTAGTAACTATTAGATAAATAACCTGTATAAGCCTTTTCTTTTTCCAGTTCTTCGGTGACGTTTTTCTTGAAAGCTAGAAGAGTGTGAATAAAACTTTGGAGTACCTCCAGCAGCTGAATTTGAAATGGACGAACCTGGAAGTTGACTTAAAGAATCTTGAACAATAGTCGAGTACTATCTTCGATATTCTAACTTCAAACTCTTGATTTCCATATCGGAATCTTCACTAAATTAATGATGTGTATAAATTATAAAAAGCGATTGGGATTTTCCTCTACAATGATTAAGCTTTGAAATCTACAAAAATTAAAGAAGGTAGGGAAAATGATGATTGTTATTGTATTTTCAAAAACCTATCATAAAAAATTTTGTTCACTCTCGATGTTCTACTTACTCAACACCTGCGAAGATATTCTGATAAGTTCGTATTCTGATTAAATTGAAAAACTGTACTTCTATGATAAACTTCATTTAGAATGTATCTATATTTATCAATATATTTACGTATTTTTTAAAATTAATTTCTACCATAAGGATACCATTTTAATAAACTGACATTTCATAATTTGTTTCTATTGATTAATTTTAATTCTAGTATTTACATTTATATGGTTAGTAAACATATTACACTAACCTATAATAATTGTTCTAGTTATTTTCCATCACAATTCGTTATATTCTTACTCTATGTCCACTCATATGGGCTCTATACAGAAGCTGTTGTAGTGAATGAAAAAGGGGAGTGGTGTGCCATAGGCCCTGAACAGTAATGTAATTTAGATTTTCTATGATCTATATTATATTCTTAAAGGTATGTTTTGCATGCAGTAATTGTTGCGATCATTGTTCAGCGATGATAAAGGAACGTTTTGCATCTAGCGGTTGTTGCGATCATTGTTTAGATTTTGACACCCAGCGATTATCGTTCAACACTAGTTCAATGCTATTCCTATGGGACTATTTTGCAACGAGCAATTATCACTGAGCGCTATTTCAATGTATTCCTATTACTGAGCGCTCATCAATAATCGTAATAGTCGCTGCATGCAAAACTTACATTAACCCAACAATAGGAATACATTGAAATAGTGATGATCCCAGGTTGGTAAACAGCCCCATAGGAATAACATTGAACTAGGGATGAGGGACAAACGCTTGACGATGATCGCTGCATGCAAAACGTACCTTTACCATGTGTATCATTCTTTTAACGGTAGTTGCAGTTTTAGTGGATATCGCAGGCGCTTTACTCTTCAACTACGAGGTCTTCGATTTTTTTCTAGGTAGGGTCGTTGGAATAATCTACTCTCAATTCTTCATTTTCCTATCCATCCGTGAGTGCAGTCATCGGTGCTTGTGTCCCATTCGAACCGCTCAATAGCATGACTATAGTATAAATGGCACTAGGGGTAATGGAATTGGTTCGGTTGGTAATGTTTAGGTGATCTGAGAAATGTTTGGGAACACCAACTATACGTAATAAATATGAAAAGTGGACAATGTGTTTTCAGTAATTTTCAGATAGATTAATAAAAAATGAAAGTCTGGGAACCACTGGTTTAGTTAGGCCTTTCAGGATCAATCAGATTTACAATTTTGAGCTGCTTCATAAGTAGCTAAGAAGAATACGCAAATAGTTCACTGGTACGTGACACCAAAAAGGTCCAACTGTCGGCGCGACATAGTGTTTGGAACTATTTTCTCACTATATATGCAGATTAATCTTTCTGCCATTTCGACACTCACAAAGCCCGCCATGCAGTTTAACCTTCATTGTTCTCTAAATTTGTTAATGGATCCTCTCGTTGATAAATTAAAAACGGGAAACGGACTATTCCTCGCCGGACTTTTCCCCGCCGGACTATTTTCGCCGGACTATTTTCGCCGGACTTTTCCTCGCCTGGACTTTTCCCCGTCGGACTACTCCCCACCGGTCTTTTCGCCGCCGGACTATTCCCCGCCGGACTTTCAATCGCCGGTGTTTTCCCCGCCTACTTTTTTTTATAAATTTAAACCTTGGAAGAAAATTTAATATTAAGATTTTTTAATTAGTTTTTTTTAAATTGTTTTGATCAATATATTTATTGCCGTGAAATTGTGAATCAAAGTCTGCCGTCGCAACGAGCCAATTTTTTAGATTTTTTTTTAAACATTGTTGCATGGAAATTGGACACTTACCAACTCCTTGAACCGAACCCGTTATGTAGTTACTCTTTCGATAATTAATTTTCATTGGAGACTTTTCGAAAAAATTTACAACTTTATATTTAAATCGTCCTCAAATCTGAATACTTAAAAAGTCTTGATTTTAGGATTTCTACACTCTAACTTATGTATTTTCATAATGATGGTTAAACCATTGTAGGTTCTTTAAGGAATAAATATTAAATAAGCATAATGAAAAAAGACACTATAAAAAGAAACCAATATAAAGTGTAATAAAAAATATATAGTAGGATTATTAATTCTGTAGTCTATTATATTAATTATCGAATTAATAAACTACAATTAAATATATACTTCTGGAAAAGTATATATTTGAACTAGAACATTTTTAATAATAGCCGGCATAGAAAGTAATAAATTCGCGATATGTATAACTTTAGAGCAGAAGTAAACTGAATTAATCGTAGCTTCTTTGACTAAATTGCGACATTTTGCAATCCATTAGAATTGCCATAATGTTTGACTTTGAAGTAGATCTTTATTATATGGGAATTTACGAAGGTACAGTCTTAAAATATAAACGACCAATATCGACACATACGGAAATCAAAGCTAAAAATAAGACTGTATTATAGTGTAAGTCTGGTACTAAAATGTGTCTTCTATTGATAAATGTTTTTTTTTATCGAAATTATAATTTAATAGCCCAAAATACTATTATTTTATTCGGCGGGGAAAAGTCCGGCGGGGAATAGTTCAGACGGGGAAAAGTTCGGCGGGGAATAGTCCGGCGGGGAATGATCAGGCGGGGAAAAGTCCTAGTGCCTTTAAAAACGCCACAAGGTAGAACAAAGTTGACTTTAAATAGATTCTGTAATCAGTTCTTTGTTTTCAAGCGATCATATGAATAAATTAAATTTATTTTGCTCACGAAATTTCTCTGCCTGTGGTCATTGAAAATAAATTTAGGTACCCTTGAATCAATAAATTATAATATTGCATCAAATGGGATAATTTTTACTTCAGAAGTTAAGTGTGAAGAAATTGAATGAATCTATCTAATTGACAATGCTAACTAGTATTAAATAGTTAAGGTACTATTATTTTGATTAAGACCTTTTTCTACTTGACTCAAATTGAATTTTCCCAGAATACGAATTATTCGTGTGAATCTCTTAATCAATCGTTAACGAATATGAAATGAATACAGGCTGCCAACTTCCAAGATAATTTTGACTAAATTCTAATACACCAATTATACCTCTCTAATATTGATTACTAGCTGCAAAAAGAATCCGTACTCTGGTGATAACTAATTTTTTCTCGAATACTATTTAGGTGAAACTGTTACCTAACAAGACATCTCCTTCGTATCTCTTTTTGCAGCTTTTTTCTCTATGGATAGTATTATCAGTGTTTAAGATTTCCTGACTGATATATTGAGTAATAAATAGATCACTTTTGATCATATCATCTGAATCCACCGTATACTGGTTCCACTTCATAATGAAATCTAAATCTTCAATGATCTCCTGTTCGGAAGATATTTTGTTCACTTGTGAAGAAACGGTGCCCTTTCGATTTTTGCAATGTATATCTGATGCTGAACTATCTCCCTTCGACCCTATAGAGTATAGAAGTAGCAGTTGTGTCCAAATCTTCGTTTCGAGTTCTTCCTAGTTTTCTTTAATTTAAAGTATATATATTTTTATTATGTACAGGCAGGCCTCGCTTTAAGTACACCTCGCTTTATTAAAAGTGGTACTTATTTTAAGATATGTTTCGAAATAAGAACCGTTCCTAGACATAGAAAACAAAGACCATTTTTTTGTGATTATTTCACGGTAACTAAAAAAAAACATCAAAATTATAATCCAGATGAGGTTCTTAGAAGCAATTGGTTCAGAAATTCAACATGTCCGATCTTAGGGTTAGTTCCGTGCTAAAGCACGGTTCCATGTTTTCGAACAAGTAAAAATCTTTATATAATAATCATTATTTAACTTTTATTTCAATTGATGTCCAGAATAACAATTTAAATTGAAGTTAAATAATAATTATTATATTTTCTTTTCTGACGTGTCCGAAATTGTGGAATCAACCAATAACTTGGAACTTAGTACCCTACTACCAAAAATATTCCACAGAGCATAAAATTGCTGTTTGTTAAATGTAAAGTAATCAACCTTTGTTTGCGTCAAAATGGTGAAAAGATTCAATACAAGAAGGCATAGTTTTATAAATAAGGCCAACTCTTCACTTGAGCTAGAATCTAGATAGAAACTTATCTCAGTTCGCTTGTTTACAAGTTTACAAGATAAATGATATGGCTCTTGCGATCCAGAGAGGGAATGCCTTCAGCATCCTCTCAGCCGCGAAGGAGAGGTTTTAGAGGGTCGGGTCCACCCCTTCAGGGAACTCAACCCCTCACTCGTAGTTCCTGAAGGAATTTCCTCTTCTGTAAAGATTTTATCCTTCTTGTTTTTAATGGAAAAATATTGTCTTTTTAAACAAAAAAAAAAAAAAAAAAAAAAAATGATATATATCCATTATTAGATTTTATTGAACATTGCAATTCTACACGAATACTTTATTCTTACTGAACATTTTATAAATTCACGAATTTGAAATTTCTTCACAGTCACAAACGCTTAAAGGCTGTATATTATTAATATGCTTATATATTACTTTAACTCTAAATAAATTTTCTTTCTATAACTCTTAGAAATTGAGAAATATAATCAAGGAGTGAAAATTATATATTTCTTGTTTCTTTTTTCGCTTTAGTTACCGTGTGGTAACTAAACTGAGTTGTGATTTAGTAACTAAATCGGGGGATGCCGTAATACATGTCCATGCGCGATAAAATAGAACTTCATTAGACTTCACAAACGATCATTAATCATAAATAACAGGTAAAAACATGAGTACTCCCTCCTGCTCCCTTTTGGCTTCCCATTGGGTGGAGTGCAGTTCCCTTATTTCTGAAACATTAGGGACATAAAAGTATACTGCACAAAACTTAATCTTCGACCAAAAAAGATCATGATTTTTTACTAACACCTGTCCCCCTTTGGACACTTCCTAGAAGGTGCCCTGGTGCTTGAAACTCATATACAGTTGGGATATGAAACCTAAATAATTTTCTAAGGGAGGAATCATGTCTTTCAAGATGAAAGACAGTGACCAGAGAAAAGCCATATGCCTATGAACTATTTAACGATATACATACATTACTCTTCTTTTGCCCGAATAATATAGTATATTTAGAAATATGTAACTGTTGCTCCCGACATGAAAAATTATATAGATCATATACCAGATATTTCACAAATAATTGTATGTTTAAAAGTTCCTCACTAGGTGATGTTTGTTAAACGCAAAACAGAATGCAGAGTTTCTGAACATTTCCACAATTTTTCAGTAATGTTTTGAAGCTGCTACGATGTGTTTATTTTTTTTCGAGTGATTTACTTATTACAGTGTCATTTTAAATTAGTATTATGTGTTATTTCTTTTGTATTTAAATGAGGTATTTTTTTGCTTTAGGTCCACCTTCGATGTTCGATACTTTTGACACTTTACACAGGTATAAGTTTCCATTTTGTGAAATTCTTAAAGAATACCATTTATTGTGGAAACGTGTTCTTTTGGTGAAACAGCGCAATTAATTTTCCGGTAGAAATAACATTTAGCAGGTACAGCCTCTAACAACAGAAACATCACAGGTTCTAAACACTAGTTAGAAACTTAAATTAATAAATTATAGCATTCAGTGCGCTCTTTTTGGTAGGTATGCAACATTTCAATCTAATTACTGTTCAGAATGTTTTAGAGATATATAATTTTATATACAGCAAAACCTCGTAGCAGAAGCCTCCTCCTATTAGACCAAGATATTTTTGAAACTGTACTGGAAAAAACCTCGTACTAGACGAAACACAATTTTTGTTACCTGACAGTTATTCTATTATAAATATTACAAGGAGTAATAATTATAATAATGTTTTAAAGATAATTCCCTAATTTGAATAATGTATTACATTTATTTATGCTGTTTTTAGGATAAAACATAAGGCAGAATTGGTTTCAGATTTGATGGTAAAGTCTGTGCAAAAAAAATGGATTTTAAAAGTTATAGAAAACTAGATACAGTGAAAACTATTATAATTCATAAAATGATAATTTAATTGAAAAAAATATTAAATTATTTTTAATTGAAGCAAAAAAATCATAGTGTTTCTAAATTTGTTTCCCTTCAAAATTGTTATGTTAGTCACCATTAATTTGGCATAAAAGTTGTCATAAACAAATAGAGCTATCAAAATATTAAAGTCATCGCTTTACTTTTTAAAGAAAACGATTTTGGTCTAGTAGGAAACTAATAAAGTGAGTTTCTTACTAGACCAAACAAACTTGGAACGTAACTCTGGTCTACTAGACTACTACGAGGTTTTGCTGTATAATTAATCGACTTCTTACCATGTGCTATAACGGTAGATGGTGCCACAATCAGAAAACAAACCAACTGAAAAAAGTTTCTATCTAGATTCTAGCTCAAGTGAAGAGATGGCTTTATTTTTAAAACTATGCCCTCTTGTCTTTGAATTCACTTAATCTTTTCACCATTTTGACGCAAAGTTAGATTACTGCATACATAAATTTATTAGGGGACCGTACTTGAAAAAGTCTCATAATTTATCTTTTATTTTTATTTCGTGAATAGCTACCTGGTACCCTTGTTGTTGTTGTTTCAGAGCTCTAGAATCACTATAACCCACTGGGGGAGAGAGAAAGGGGTGGGGGGGCCGAGGCGAGGAGACTATAGGGTCGACCTTCCTACGCTTTACACACTCCCTACCAGTCACTGATAATTCGTAATAATTAATTATCTCGCCATATCTGGTTTAGTTCGTGCTACTGAGACCAGACACAAAAGCAAAAAATTTCATATCTTACAAGGAGAAGATGTTGCGCGTCAGAGCGTAGCTGTGATACACGGCAACTTTGAATGTTTTTTTGGCACTTCTGAAAAAGGACATATTTTAGTTTTCAAAAGCCTACGGCTTTTACAATTTTAAAGTTACGGCATTGAAATTTTATGCATTCGATTCTACAAAAAATTCTCTACAGCTTTTGGACCTTGTATTTTCATTTCGAAATATTTAATTTTGAAGAAAAAAATTTCACGAAAAAATTAATATTTAGAAAACCAATACGAAAATCAAAATATTAAGATCTTACAGCTGTAGAGAACTCAGTGGAGAATCGAATGCAAAAAAAATCAATGCCGTGACCTCAAAATTGTAGAAGCCTTAATTTTTTTCGAATTCGAATTACTCGTTTTCTATGACTCTAATCGAAAAAATCCATCAACAAAAACGATAGCATTCAATTTTATATTAGGGTACTAAGTTTCAGTACCGTAGCTTCATTACTAAAAATATTTTTAAAAACCAAGTACGGTCCTCTTAATATGAACACAACAAACTTACGTACATACAAATGAGTGCAAGTTCTTCCGCTAGATGTCGGTAGTCTTATAATATACTTTTTATATAAACATTTAAGAAATAAACGAGCATTCAAATATGTAGGAGTGAGCGGAGCCCACTGGTTCCAAAATTTCCCACCAACCACCCGGCGTTCTACAAATATTACAGAATGCCAGATTCTGCAGACTGGACCCGAGTTTTTGGTCCAACACAAACAACGCAAACTCAGCAGACACCGTGCTACCAGAATACAGTATGGTCTCAGATTGTTAGAACCCTAATCTAACAAACAACCAGCGGCTACGATTGCCCACTAAATAAACAACTTAGCTGTATTACATACGACGAGAATCCACCCTCCAGTAACGACTTTTCAAGCCTCTAATTCCAACAAAGATACACTAGCTAGTTCACAGAAAATGATTTACACAGAAACAATATTGGAGAATCTTACGCTATGAACTATCTAAGGGAGGGCTCCATTTGGGGTATTATATTTAATGGTAAACCAAAATGGAAACTATCATTTTGTAGTAATATTTTTAGAGAACAATACAAAATCAATAATATATTTAGAAAAGACAGATTAGAGGAAAAATCATTAGGAAACACATAATTACGAACATTATAAAATGGTAGAAAATTATTTAAGGCAAAACACTTTGATATACAAAAATGAGTATTTAGAAAATACTCATTAAAAGTAATTTTTTTTTCGAAAAATTAAAATAGAGTAATACTATTAGAGATAAAATATTTTGAATATAGCAAAAATGAGGTAAAACTAACTAGGAAACGTTCATTTAGCCGTAAGCTAGAAATTTAGAAACCACTTCTTTGGTAACGACCAGATTGGTAAAATGCACTACTCCCTTTCAAACCAACGCACACGTGCGAATCCAGTATTGTCATATTAGCACTCACGTACCAATATACAAAAATTATCACCTAATTTTCCCCACATCCCCCTCTAGTTCTTCAATGAACTCATAGGACATAATCATGCAACCACTGCGGTGACTGTCGCACTCTTTCCAACCGCCTGGCAATAGGGGCTGGTTCCTCAGGCCTAGCGACATGCTCTTCTTCAGCGATCACTTCGGCATCACTACCAATCGCCCCCTCTTTGCTGTTCAACAGCACTCTCTGGCTCCACCAGATCGTCTTCCTCACTAAGAACAATAGCCTGGGCATCATAATAATTATCGTTGCTATCGCAACCTTCTTTGGTTTTCTAGTGCGCACATTTCTACACGTCTCTGACGTGCCGTGGCATCCCATTTACCTCCACACCATGCTGAGAAATAACTTTGGTCACCTCCCCCAAAGCCCATTGCTTTGAGCACAAGAGTACTGCAGGTTTAACCAATACCTCGTCACCGACAGTGTAACTATCACTGCTCTCAAGATCTTCTTCGATCACATACACGTCATAAGGTAACCGCCACGAATACCTAAACAACCGGTGGCTCGGAACGGACACTTCGTTCCCATCTTCGCGAGGAGTCACATTGTACCAAAATGTTGCCTCTTCTGGAGAGATTCCACCTCTCGCTGCAATCCTCTTGATTGTTCGGTGATTTAGTTTCTCGATTCCAATGCTGCTGGGGGCATATGCGACACCGAACCGAATATGAATCCCCTATTCATCGGCAAACTTATAGACAACTACCGACCTAAACACCGTATAGTTATCGAGCAGAAACTCTTCCCACGGTCCACGCTCAACTACCAATTGATGAAGTTGAGCAACGATACTCGCCGCCGTCTCATTCAGCAGCTTTCGCCAAATTGCAAACCTAGAAGTCCCACAATCGACCATCGAGAGATACAGACAATTTTCATAGTGAGTGACATCCAGAGCGATTCGATGCCAGTCATCTCTCACGGACAGTTCTCCACGTCCAATACATATTTCACGCTTCACCTCCTACCAAAACATCTTTGACTTGTTCACACGTTAGATCAGTCCTCAATTTCTTCACCAAATAAAAGGTACGATCAACACCCAAAGGGTGTGGCAAATGCACCACCCATAAACATTTTTGAACTACTATAGTCAACCGATTCGCCTTGTTCTCTGTCGTCGTCACGAAATAAACTTTAATATTTATCTAGTACTCGGCGACCACCTGCTTGATAACCTGTAGTCGACTCTTGATTAGCATCTCCGCAGCACTCTTCGTGCGCACACGCTCGCGTGCTTCTACAGTGTTATCGAGTCAGCTCAACACAGTACGGGAATCAGTCGCTATAGCGAAAGTTTTAAGACCCCATGCAATCGCAAGATTTATTCCCCTGCCTAGTGCCTCAAGCTCTGCGACATTGATATAAAGATGATCAGAATTCTTGCAAAGCCACGTAGCATCTTCGACTACGTTGCCATCGACCTCCAAAACTACAGCCATTGCTAGCGAGCTCACGTCAGTCCAAACAGTAACTTTCCATTTAACTTGAAGCACCAACGACCCGTCATGGGGGCTTCTTTTCGAACTCTACTCAACAGCTCTGCTGCTAGTTTCGAGATACGGTTATCAATGGGAGTATCCCAACTCCCATCACCACACAGCCGCTTTAGGTAACTACAATGGGGTCGTAACCAGACAAAAATTGGGTAGTGACCTACAAGACGGCCGCATAAAGAGAACACCTCTTTCTTCGTCTCTAGTGAATCCTTCACAACTGACCTAGGCAGTTCCGCTCCACGTGACACCCAAAGGTGTTAATCGTCTGCCTTTTGCAATGCGATCCCTAAGATGCAGCTTTCATCAAAACCGGTAGCTACACTTGTTCACTCAATAAACAACTTAGCTGTATTACAGACGGAGTGAATCCACCCTACAGTAACGACTTTTCAAGTACAGATTCCATTAAAGAAACTCTAGCTAGTTCACAGAAAACGATTGACACAGAAACAATATTGAACAACCTTACGCTATGAACTCTCCAACACTTTTCCCTTTCAAACCGACGCACACGTGCGAATCCAGCATCGTCAGATTAGCACTCAGGTACCAATATAGAAAATTATGACTTAATTTTCCCACAGATTATTACATAATCAAATATTCTGAATCGATTTAAAACCAATTTGGCGATTGTTTGAGTTTGACTTTACTATCTCTTCCCCGATATACATATTTTTGATGCTATATTAGAAATAAAATGCCAATTTACTTTCTCAGACTCAGAGAGCCCTAACTTACTGGAAACTTAATTGCGCTATATCTCGAAAACGAAGAATTTACACAACAAATGTTATTCTTGAAAAAAATCCTAAAATGACTTCTACAGCTAGCTGTCTGTTAATGGTGAAAGGAAGCGAAGGGAAGTGGCGTCTCTCTAGTCCTGAATAGTAATAATTTCTTTGTATGAATGTTTAAATTTTTTCATCTTACCATATTTTAGAATACACTTCAACTGACATCTTTGACTTTTGTGATATGTAGGCTAATTAGTTATATTTGACATCATACCTACATCTTCCTCGTCAATCCAAGTTTACAGTGTACATTGTACTATCACCGATACTTGTCACATATCGTCAATCATGAAAAAGCTTTTCTGCATTCATGAGCTTATCACTGACTGATAGTTGGGTCACACATGTAAATTGCTGTCCTTTGATTCTAAACTGCGGTCCTCCCAAGCCATCTTGCAGAACCGAATAGAAATTTAAATATTGCATACTAAAAGAAACGTAGTTGTTATAATTTATTAATTTAAGTATTGTTTTGAAAGTATGATATTTTTTCTCCTGTTTTGGGATTCGTGGCCACAGTTAGTTAGCTTGCAGCAATTTACCTACTTCACCCTAAGTGAAAATGCCACTGTTATTTCTGACTGATTTTAAGTACCTTGTATTAAACTTACTTATGACGTCATCGATATAACCAGAAATGTTCAGAGATATGACCAGTGAAATAACCAGATATGTTGGTGAATGGAAGAGAAAGGAGGTGGCTACTTGCAGTTTTGGAGGATAGCGCTAGGGTTAAGCGCTCCAACTACGACTACGAGGAATTAGGTTTTGTGTTATGCCGGATCGTATGCTTCATTTACTCTCAAATCTTCATTTTTTCTTCTGCCCGTGAATGCAGCCACTGTTTTCTTGTTTCTTTTCGTTCCATTTCATGGGACGAATGACTGCATTCACGGAATAGCTTAACTGCATTCATGATTATCGTCACCGACGGTGGTAACTAGTAAGTGACTTTGTTCATGGAGCCACTTTCCTTTCTGACTCTTTCTTCCAGTCTCTTGTATTTAATCTGGACGTCAGCGATATAACCTTTGGTTCCGAAGCAGACGTTTTAACCCCTACTAAAATTTAATTTAAATTTCTAGGAAATTAAACTTATTTCATGTCAAGTTAAAGCCAATTTTTCGAATCTGGGCTATATTCTTGAACCATGAATGGCAGTTCGAAAACGGAATCATCTGTTCAAGGTATCAGCACTGATCAATTTCATGGAATATTCGAAATGAAATGGTTTATGTATATTAAAATATCTTATTTTTTACTTATATTGTGAGTTTATTATTTTCTCAGATGATGAACAGAAGAAGAAACCGGATTGTGTGTTGTTGCACAACCCGAAGAAACTGATCAAAGGAAAGTGAGTGTGAAATAATAATTTATTGAATGAATAAGTATTTTTTATTAATTATCATAAACATTTTAAATTGCTGTTTTATTTTTGACTGATCATTATTATATCTTGAAGCTTTGAACTTGTAATCCGTTTTCATTCTCGCCTGCCATTCTATTTCCTTGTAACTTTTATTTAGATTTTAGGCTGTTTCAACTTTCATTTGCGATATCCAAGTTTAAGTGTCAATTATAGCTTGTTTTGTTTCAATGTTACTGTAATTTGTATTTACTCAAATTTGCAAAACTCTTTTTCAAACAGGTAACATGTCTTCAAACATTGTTAGTTGAGACGAAGTTTAGATTAATTTCTAGTTTTTTGATTGTAGCTCTTGCCATATGGGCTCCAGTTTTTTAAAAGTAGATGAGTGCAAAACATTACAGTGCAAAAAATAGTAAAAATACTCATTTCGTGGAGTTGAATGACACGAAACGTTTTTACTGGACTCGATTACACAACCCAATCAGAGATTAGCGATGATGTAGCTATTAGAAAGGGACTGTAAACAATCTAGGTTTGTTATATGAACCGTTGATGATCCTTTTTTATACAATAGAGTACCAAATGAATTAATCATTACCTGGCTTTCTAAATCTATGTGAAATAGTTTATCCCATAATCATTTAACCTGTGGACTAACCTGCATGAATATATTTTCTTCTAAATATCATAAAACCCAGAAGGACAACTGCAGAATTTATAAATATTATCTTGAAGAAACTGGTTGATGTATTCAACCTTCTAAAGTTGAATTACTTTAGTATTCATGCAGGTATCATAATCTTACTCTTATATACTTACTACTTTAAATTTGTTAAATCCTTGTTCAGTACTTATTGTTTATGTCAGTAACTTCCTGCTCAATTATTATCAGGATCGATTTCGTTTCATGGAAAGAAAATGATTCCTATGAAGAACTACTGGAACGGATCTTTGAAGAAATGATTAAACTGACAGACGAAGGGAACTGCAATTCAGTGTCTGACAGTTTGAAGCAAGAACTCTTACCAATCATAGATAAATTAGATAAGGAGTTCATCCAATTCATTTCATTACGTCTGGGAAAGCAGAAACACGAAAAACTTCTGTTAAAGGAAATGCGAAAAAAGGATCTCCATCTAAATTCTCTGGTTGATTCCTTCAATGGACGCAAAAAAATTCACAGCAAAGAAGATCTCGCAATTTACTCCCTAATCATCATCTTCGTGAAGTTGGGAAGTGGCTGCTATCATTGCCAGAGGTAACTAGAATTTTTTGTTCCCTTTTATTCAGCTAACATTGATCATGCTTGATTTGATCAGTGTCTTATTTTCTATAACTGAATTAATTCATCATTTTTGAGTCCATGCAACATAAAATTGATTTATTTTACCCAACGTTACGCTTTCACATATGCGAATGCGTTTCACAAAATGCAATGTGAATGCAATTAACAAACGATAGAGAAATATATTAAAATACTGATAAAAATTTTGTTACAACTATGTGTGTAGATGTTTTTATAAATATATAAGCATAAGGAGAGAAAAATCTTCTAACAAAGTTCAGGTTAATTGATCATCGATGACGCTAGTAGAAAGTGAACTAGTATACTATAGTTCCGTTTTTCATCTTTGTGTAAATTTGTAGTTGAATTAGATAATTTGCGCATTAAAAATATAGTGATGATAATCACCTAAACAATTCAAAATGAGCTATGTTACAAATCAAATTATTTACAGGTACTGGAAGAGTATGGGCTACATTACCCAGGGAATGAAACTCATTCAGGTCAGCTCCACAACCAATCAATCTAAAGAAAGGTTATCTGATCACCTCTTCTACCTCGAGTACATCTGCAAACTCTTCGGTACTCATTCTAGTTTCCAGAACTGGAAAGGAGACCACACCGCAAACTGCATCTGTGCGAATGACTATACTCATATTCATCAAAAATACGGGGAGAAGATTGATAAAAATTTAATGTCGTTCAAAGGTAAGTAATTTCCGTAATCATATTTATTTCAGACTTATTAATACAATATTCGTTAATTTTTCATATAAAGTACCTAATTGATTTGTGTACTGAATGCATGCGCTAGTAAAGGAAAGGATCACTGCATTATGCTCATTTCACAAATAACACAGTTCCATAATTTCCTATCATCATCTAATTAGTTACAAACTCAATCAAATTTTGCTTATTTTCTATAAGCATTACAATGATAGTAAAGTTGAAATGTGAAATTAGTCAGCCCTAAAAAAATTATAGCAGATACACAGATATTTGAGTGTATATTTTCCGCTCTGTTTGCCGATTTACACAATCTCTGAAGGCGCTTCGCGTTTTAAGGATCTTGATGGAGTAGCTTGAGGGTGTGGTATGAAGCAGGACTAACATTGATGGTGAAGATAATCAACTATTTATGCATTTAATTGTCCATTTCATCAAAATATTATAGTTAAAGCGATATTTAATAATTTGGTTATACTTTTGTTGCCAAACTTTAACATATGGTTGTATTCGTCGAAATAAACGCTTTCTATTCCATGAAGGTATGGTCTAAAATGCTTAGTTAAAGAGTTAAAAGGTTAGGAATGTAGTATCTGTACCATTTATTATTATTTAATATTATTTTTTTTAATGTTGCGATAAGAAACAAAACATTTTTAACAGTAATTATTAAGAGCACAAGAAACCTAATCTTAAATTTGGTTACATGTTTACAGAATGTGTTCAATTTGACGCCCGTTTGTTGCGATGCAAGCGTTCAAACGTTTTTCCCGCACAAACACATTACACCCATTAAGTTTTAATTAATTACTATTAGTTTTTTACTATCGACTCAAATCAACTTTATCAACACTCCTAACAGGAGGAATTCAAATTTATTGAGAAATATGAATCAATAAATTGTCACAACAAGAATTTATCTGGTTAAGTGTTGTAAAATCAGATTATATATCTATATTAAAAAGTAACACAACAGAAAAAAGAACACTTAGAATTTCAACAATAGGAACAATAAACTTTAGAACAACACAAAATAATATTTACAAGTGGTTGAAGCAATCACCAATTAATATCTTTGATTGCTTCATTACATTTCATGGCAGCTCTTCGCTTTGGCCGCTTTTCCGTGATCATACGGGAAGATTTCTGATCATCAGGTTTGTCGGTAGTCCGGCTGCCTTTGCTTCAGGGACAGTGTACTCTGAAAATCTCAAAAAGGGGATTAGAGAAGTTAGATGTTTTCGTACCATTTCGCCAGTTTTTTTTTTCTTAATTGAAACTTCGGTTACTTCTTGAAGACAGTTCATTTTAACATCCTGAACTAATCCTAAAGGGTAATTACCCGGCTTATGATATTGTCCTTTTAGTAACACTAAGTCACCAACATTTAACTGCACATGCTTGAATGGAACGTACCTATTAACTTTATTTGTGACTTGATAAGCTAGATTAGCTAAAAACTCTTCATTATAGATTTTAACTTGCATATCATTAGCTTTAGATAGTCTTTTATCACTCTGTTTTGAGTGTGCAAGTTATCAAAATCAATATCCAACGTAGGATCATCATAATCCTTAATATTGAGAGCGGGAATAACAGCTAGTGAAGGGATTTCCCTACCGTAAACCAAAATTTCAGGAGTAAAAGGTGAGGGAACTATCTCTTTATTTGTTGAACTTCAAATTACAGATTTGAAACATAGAGGTCTTTTGTTAACTAAACTGTTAACTCTCTCAATAAGGAAATAGAAATCATTCATAGGTAAAGTGTTATTCTTAATACTGCCGTAAATTAATCTCTTGGTTAGTTTTACACAACACTCTACTAGTCCACCCAAGCTGCAACATCCCTTAGGATACTGACTAAATTCCGTCGAATCAATGTTATGTTCAATTAAGAATTTAACAACGTGATTTTCCATCAAAACTTCTAATATATTTTCACCTTTCACCAAGGATGTTCCCAGATCACTAATACATAAGGAAGGAACACCGTGTCTGAAAACATGAATTTGAAAATTCCTCAAAAATTCATAGGCACTCAAATCTCTCTACACACCACTAAACTTATCGTGCCTGACCACAGACAAGTAACAAGCAAAATATATCTCTTACAGTGGTTATCATTTTCCGACTTTACCAGAAAAGGACCAAAATGATCAATAAATACATGTCGGAATGGAACATTAGATGGGGATATTCTAAAGTCTCTGTAAGGACTTTGGTTCAACTTAATAGTTCTGTTATTAAACCTACGGCACTTAACACAGGATTTCAAAATTCTTTTAACAACGGAATATCCATTTATTAGCCAATAGTTCTTCCTTAATTCTTTAAGAGTCGCGTACAATCCACTATGACTTAACTTAAAGTGCACCTCTCTAACTAATAAGTCAACAATCATTCCAGACTTAGGCAAAAGAATAGGATAATCTTCAGAGTTTTTTCTATCTATCGCTTCATTTTAGATTTCACTCTAAGATTTCCAGAACTATCTTTAGAAATGTCCAATTGGCTTATCAAGGGTGGAATGTTCTTAAGAAGTTTGTTTTTAGAATTTAAATAATCATAAACTTCTGGAAATGATCTTTTCTGTTCTGCGCAATAGAATATAATTAATAGAATCTTTGTAAAAAAATTTATCAGAAGAATTAGGTTTGAAATTAGAATTTCGAGATTTCGCTTTTACTTTAAGTTTATAAATAAACTTTTTGACTAGAGTCAAAACATTTACCATCTTCGAAAAACTAGAAAATATTTCAATTTCAATAACAGATTCCAGATCTTGAACTGAAATTTCAGTTACTTGGCACGAGGCATTTACTGGAAGCCTCTCAATAGGAATAATAACCTTAGGAAATTCACTGCCATCTAATTTATTCAATTCAGTTGAAGGCAATCCATGAATGAAAGTAGACTTCATGAGCTGCTTATAAGAGACTGGCCGTGTTACCATATATGAAGGATTTTGCACTCCTGCACAGCAACCAAACTCCACGGGCTTTCCGTCACAAAAATTACTAATCTTATCTAACCGCTTCCTCACAAAAATGTTGAGATTGTTAGTTTTTTGAGTTTTGTAAGAATGATTCTGTAACCAACCTAAGCAAACTAAGCTATCAGTATAAAGTTTCAAATTGACAATATTTATTGGCTCAACACACAACTCATTTGTCAACTCTGAATAAATGTCAAACAGTGTTTCAACACCAAACAGAATATCATGTAGTTCGAGACTAGGAATGGACTTTTGTTTCAATTTCTCATTGATTACTCTATTTCGAGATAGTACAAATTTAGATACCTTAGTTTTAGTGTTATGAAGGTAAATAACGGTACCGTACATTACCTTAGAACTGTCCGTGAACACGTGGAGCTCATAAGGATCACTCCTGTCTCCTATGTATCTATCAATAGATATTCCAGGACTGGAATTGACCTGGTTGCAGATGTTCCTCCATTCCCTCAGCTGGTCATCTGAAAGTCTCTTGTCCCACTCCAGTCCAGCTCGAGTTTGGAGAGCCTGCATAAACGGCCGAGATATGTTTAAAATGGGAGAAGTTATATGAAAAATATCAAAATTAGATGCAATACTCTGCAATGACTCTAGGACAACTGCCATGCGGACAACTGCCATGCGGACAACTGCCATGCGGACAACTGCCATGCGGACAACTGCCATGCGGACAGCTGCCATGCGGACAACTGCCATGCGGACAACTGCCATGCGGACAACTGCCATGCGGACAACTGCCATGCGGACAACTGCCATGCGGACAACTGCCATGCGGACAACTGCCATGCGGACAACTGCCATGCGGACAACTGCCATGCGGACAACTGCCATGCGGACAACTGCCATGCGGACAACTGCCATGCGGACAACTGCCATGCGGACAGCTGCCATGCGGACAACTGCCATGCGGACAACTGCCATGCGGACAACTGCCATGCGGACAACTGCCATGCGGACAACTGCCATGCGGACAACTGCCATGCGGACAACTGCCATGCGGACAACTGCCATGCGGACAACTGCCATGCGGACAACTGCCATGCGGACAACTGCCATGCGGACAACTGCCATGCGGACAACTGCCATGCGGACAACTGCCATGCGGACAACTGCCATGCGGACAACTGCCATGCGGACAACTGCCATGCGGACAACTGCCATAGTGGACAACTGCCATAGTGGACAACTGCCATAGTGGACAACTGCCATAGTGGACAACTGCCATAGTGGACAACTGCCATGGTGGACAACTGCCATGGTGGACAACTGCCATGGTGGACAACTGCCATGGTGGACAACTGCCATGGTGGACAACTGCCATGGTGGACAACTGCCATGGTGGACAACTGCCATGGTGGACAACTGCCATGGTGGACAACTGCCATGGTGGACAACTGTCATGGTGGACAACTGCCATGGTGGACAACTGTCATGGTGGACAACTGCCATGGTGGACAACTGCCATGGTGGACAACTGCCATGGTGGACAACTGCCATGGTGGACAACTGCCATGGTGGACAACTGCCATGGTGGACAACTGCCATGGTGGACAACTGCCATGGTGGACAACTGCCATGGTGGACAACTGCCATGGTGGACAACTGCCATGGTGGACAACTGCCATGGTGGACAACTGCCATGGTGGACAACTGCCATGGTGGACAACTGCCATGGTGGACAACTGCCATGGTGGACAACTGCCATGGTGGACAACTGCCATGGTGGACAACTGCCATGGTGGACAACTGCCATGGTGGACAACTGCCATGGTGGACAACTGCCATGGTGGACAACTGCCATGGTGGACAACTGCCATGGTGGACAACTGCCATGGTGGACAACTGCCATGGTGGACAACTGCCATGGTGGACAACTGCCATGGTGGACAACTGCCATGGTGGACAACTGCCATGGTGGACAACTGCCATGGTGGACAACTGCCATGGTGGACAACTGCCATGGTGGACAACTGCCATGGTGGACAACTGCCATGGTGGACAACTGCCATGGTGGACAACTGCCATGGTGGACAACTGCCATGGTGGACAACTGCCATGGTGGACAACTGCCATGGTGGACAACTGCCATGGTGGACAACTGCCATGGTGGACAACTGCCATGGTGGACAACTGCCATGGTGGACAACTGCCATGGTGGACAACTGCCATGGTGGACAACTGCCATGGTGGACAACTGCCATGGTGGACAACTGCCATGGTGGACAACTGCCATGGTGGACAACTGCCATGGTGGACAACTGCCATGGTGGACAACTGCCATGGTGGACAACTGCCATGGTGGACAACTGCCATGGTGGACAACTGCCATGGTGGACAACTGCCATGGTGGACAACTGCCATGGTGGACAACTGCCATGGTGGACAACTGCCATGGTGGACAACTGTCATGGTGGACAACTGTCATGGTGGACAACTGTCATGGTGGACAACTGTCATGGTGGACAACTGTCATGGTGGACAACTGTCATGGTGGACAACTGTCATGGTGGACAACTGTCATGGTGGACAACTGTCATGGTGGACAACTGTCATGGTGGACAACTGTCATGGTGGACAACTGTCATGGTGGACAACTGTCATGGTGGACAACTGTCATGGTGGACAACTGTCATGGTGGACAACTGTCATGGTGGACAACTGTCATGGTGGACAACTGTCATGGTGGACAACTGTCATGGTGGACAACTGTCATGGTGGACAACTGTCATGGTGGACAACTGTCATGGTGGACAACTGTCATGGTGGACAACTGTCATGGTGGACAACTGTCATGGTGGACAACTGTCATGGTGGACAACTGTCATGGTGGACAACTGTCATGGTGGACAACTGTCATGGTGGACAACTGTCATGGTGGACAACTGTCATGGTGGACAACTGTCATGGTGGACAACTGTCATGGTGGACAACTGTCATGGTGGACAACTGTCATGGTGGACAACTGTCATGGTGGACAACTGTCATGGTGGACAACTGTCATGGTGGACAACTGTCATGGTGGACAACTGTCATGGTGGACAACTGTCATGGTGGACAACTGTCATGGTGGACAACTGTCATGGTGGACAACTGTCATGGTGGACAACTGTCATGGTGGACAACTGTCATGGTGGACAACTGTCATGGTGGACAACTGTCTTGGTGGACAACTGTCTTGGTGGACAACTGTCTTGGTGGACAACTGTCTTGGTGGACAACTGTCTTGGTGGACAACTGTCTTGGTGGACAACTGTCTTGGTGGACAACTGTCTTGGTGGACAACTGTCTTGGTGGACAACTGTCTTGGTGGACAACTGTCTTGGTGGACAACTGTCTTGGTGGACAACTGTCTTGGTGGACAACTGTCTTGGTGGACAACTGTCTTGGTGGACAACTGTCTTGGTGGACAACTGTCTTGGTGGACAACTGTCTTGGTGGACAACTGTCTTGGTGGACAACTGTCTTGGTGGACAACTGTCTTGGTGGACAACTGTCTTGGTGGACAACTGTCTTGGTGGACAACTGTCTTGGTGGACAACTGTCTTGGTGGACAACTGTCTTGGTGGACAACTGTCTTGGTGGACAACTGTCTTGGTGGACAACTGTCTTGGTGGACAACTGTCTTGGTGGACAACTGTCTTGGTGGACAACTGTCTTGGTGGACAACTGTCTTGGTGGACAACTGTCTTGGTGGACAACTGTCTTGGTGGACAACTGTCTTGGTGGACAACTGTCTTGGTGGACAACTGTCTTGGTGGACAACTGTCTTGGTGGACAACTGTCTTGGTGGACAACTGTCTTGGTGGACAACTGTCTTGGTGGACAACTGTCTTGGTGGACAACTGTCTTGGTGGACAACTGTCTTGGTGGACAACTGTCTTGGTGGACAACTGTCTTGGTGGACAACTGTCTTGGTGGACAACTGTCTTGGTGGACAACTGTCTTGGTGGACAACTGTCTTGGTGGACAACTGTCTTGGTGGACAACTGTCTTGGTGGACAACTGTCTTGGTGGACAACTGTCTTGGTGGACAACTGTCTTGGTGGACAACTGTCTTGGTGGACAACTGTCTTGGTGGACAACTGTCTTGGTGGACAACTGTCTTGGTGGACAACTGTCTTGGTGGACAACTGTCTTGGTGGACAACTGTCTTGGTGGACAACTGTCATGCTACAAACTGCCATGCGGACAACTGCCATGCAATATATTATAATTTTATTTTGGGTGAATTGTAAAGCCTAGAATTTCTTGGAATTAATTTGATGTGAAGTATATTATTATTTTATCCTAAAATTTTATTATAAAAATGTTAATTGGATAGTAAGAAATTGTGAATGAAGAAGCATTGAAATTAATATTGAAGTAATACTAAATTTCTTTATTTGTTACAATCATTTTCTTTCACATTTTGAATAATCAAATGGCAGACAAAAAGATTGAAATCTATAGATACAAAACTTTTTTTTGCAAACATTTCCGAATACAAAGAATAGTACAAAGATAAGCTGTACAGGTTAAAATTTTCAGTGAGTGTGGTTTTGCATCTTACTATTTTAGAGATGCTTTCACACAACACTGGGCATATATGAGTTAACTAAAATGTTGATTTGTTATTAGTATAATAAAAAATGTAATAAAACATATTTCAGTAATAATTATTCTCATATTTTGACACTTTTCAAATATTTATAAGATATGTTTCTGATCGGTGGGAGCTAGAAACAAAGAAACTATAGAAAAACAAATTCAAATTTCGAAGGTACTGAGTAGTGTTCTTTGTAAGAATTTTTTAAAACATTGAAATAAGATAAATACTACTTCAGTTTCTAATCCTGAATCTAGCAGAAAAGTTTGTTTATACAAATAAAATATATTAATTAACCCAAATAAAATTCTTAAATAGTTAAATGCAAAATCACACTCACTGGAAATTTTAACCTGTAAAGCTTGTGTTTGTACTATTATTTGTATTTGAAATGTTTGAAAAGAAAGTTATGCGTCTGTAGATTTTCCACTTCTTGTCAACAATTTGATTGTTTAAGGAGCTAAATGGGTTAAATATGATTTAAAAAAAAATGAATTTATTATACTTCAACTTTAAATTCTGAATCTACCGTCAATATTAATTTTTATACTTCTTTATGCACAATTTCAGACTGTGCGATTAATATTATACTCAATTTTTAGGTTAAGGTAATAATATACTTCACATCAAATTAATTGCATGAAAGGTTAAGTTTACAAGTGCATTACAATTCATCCAATATAAAATTATAATATATTGCATGGCAGTTGTCCGCATGGCAGTTGTCCGCATGGCAGTTTGACGCATGGCAGTTGTCCATTATGGCAGTTGTCCGCGTGGCAGTTATCCGCGTGGCAATTGTCCGCATGGCAGTTGTCCGTACACCCTCTGCAATACCTTACGCTTAGTATAAGCCATCTTATCTAGAAACACATGTTGAGTGGTGATTGTGTCTTCCTTTGTATTCCAAACCATTCCTAACAACTTTTGCTCTGTAGGAATTTCGTCAGATTCTGTAAGTTTACTCTTTAATGCAGAATCATTCGTGACTAATTGTTGAAGCTTAAATTTATAAGGTCCGAAAATATCATTCATTTGATTATAGGCCCATACGAGCTCTTCAGAAGTCTATGCTCCAACACAACCATTATCCATGTATAATAAATCATAGATTGACCTCTTCAATCTAGCCAATTTGTCATCACTTACAACATCCAATATTAAAATTTTATATAATGCAATCATAAATATAGAAGGAGAACAGCAAAGACCAAACATCAAGCGGTCCATGGTATATGAGACCAACGAATAATCCTCATTATGAACATCGTTATACCATAAGAAGCAGAGTCGTTCAGCGTCCTCTGGCGGCAAGGCTATAGCTAGAAATGCTTTCTTAATGTCGTAAGTGAAAATCTTTTTGTCAAATCTCATAAGAGTGGCAGCTGTAGATAATTTTCTGTTTAAAGTAGGACCTGGATGCATAGCCATATTGTGACTAACTGGAATATTACCATCATTTTCATCGCATACATTACTTAGGTACACTATTCTACATTTAGTAGTGTCTCTTTTCAATTTAAATATAGGCATATGTCCCAAAAAACTGTAATTTGGGTGTTCAGCAAGAAATCTAGGGATATCGTCAATTTTAGATATGATATTCATATCTTCCTGTTTTGATATAGCATCATCAACCATCAGTAATCTATCTTTATTCTTAGTTAATTTCTTCAAATTACTTTTCAAAATTTGTTTAGACAAATTGAAACTGTGACTGAGAGAAGAGGAATATTTTTCATCCCACTTAATAGGCATAATTAATCTCCCATCAGAAGATCGTTTAGTACTACTAAAAGTTTTATTTACTAAATAATTATTAGTATCTGAAGTAGACTCATGACAGTCAGATTTGTCGCAATCTAGAATATTAGAATATACCTCATCCAGACATCTGCTATTACAATCTGAAATATCTATAGCAGCTCTCCTTAACTCAGACTCAATTAACATTCCCTTATCGTCAGTAACACAAATAATCACACAAACGTTATTCGATGAAACTACTTCATCAAATTTAATATCGCCTACTAAGTCTGAAGAACTTGATACTAACGGGCTAATAGTAATTCTAGGTAAATGGTACAGATTATCAGAGAGTACATTGATGTCTCCTAACAGCATAATACCGGTAGGAGTTTAAGAACAAACGCCTATATCACCGAAATAAACTGTTTCCTCTGGAAGACAGTGCGCAGCGTTTGAACCGATAATTATGTGGACATCATGTATCTCATCACCGTTCAATAGAAATTCGCCTGCTAACTGATAACCTTTTTTTAGTTAGTTTCTGCGAGACTTTTTTCAATCCTGATATTTCCAATTTTGTTTTGATTTCAGGAATACAAATAGCCTCAAATGACTGACTCTGACCACCAAACATAATATCTACCTCTACTACATTAGTATCAAATTTAACGGTTGAATTGAATCCACTCAAAGATAAATTAATTGTTCTCAACACTCTACAATTTTGACTCACTGCAATATTTTCGTTAATGAAGCTGGCTTGCGACCCGCTATCCTTCAAACAACGAACTTTGAAGTTATCTTTAAATTTACCGGTAACAGTAGGCAAAATAACAGAGCTTTTAGAATGAGAAGGAAGTGCTTCAATACTAACAGTGCTAATTAAGTTAGTCTCTTCTGCATGTCTAGGTTTCCTATCTTTATAAAATTTAGAATCTTGATAAGATAAACACAAAAATGAAAAATGTTTACCATCACAAACCAAAAAATTACTATAGAATTTAAACCTACATTCGTTACTCTTATGGGTACCTGTGGCACATTTTAAGCAATAGTTCATTGATTTCAATTTATCAATCTTAGCCTTTGCTGTAGGATACTTTTCACATTTAAATATTGGATGTGAATATTTATTCTCAATAGAGCTACACAAAACGCATGGTCTAGTTGTCTTTTGAGTTTTGTCATAGTTTATGCGAGCAGCATGAGCAGATAAACTATAATTACCTTCGTTAGACTTAGGTTTACTCCTAGTTACCATTTGGTATCTTTCTACAGCCTCAAAAATATTATTTTCAATTTGTTCAAGAGAAGGCTTGTTCGAATTTGTAATGTGAATCGATTGGAGTTTCAAATTTTCAGGCATAGCTCGCCAAAAGAAATATTGCAATATAATTTCAATATCTATCTTAAGAGTTGCAAAGGATTGTTTGATGGTACTCATTTCACTAATGAAAGAATATGGTTCGCTAGCTTCACTCAATTTCAATTTACAAATTCTCTCGATTACCTCGTATCTTTGATTTATAGGAGATGAAAAGGCTTTACAAAGTGAATTTTTAACTTCAAGATAAGATTGCCGAGTACCCTGGAGAGATTTAACTAATATTGAAGGTTTATTTTTGAGCTGCCTAGTTAAAAGGATGAATCTCTCAGTCAGATAAACTGTGTTTACTAAGGATAGTCTCAAAATAAACAAAAAATAGTTCCAAACTATCTCCGTCGGCATGACTATATTCAAGCAGAGGTAATGGAGGCAACTTAATATTACTCTGAATTAAGGCATTTTCATCAGATTGTAAAGATAATGGATCACCTTCATGTTCAGGAATATCCAACAATAATTTATTCCTATTTTCCAACAGTCTAATAGTCTTTGCTATATCATCATCATAGGATTCACATTTATCAATTTCGTTATTAAGTTTATCCCTATCTTTCTCGTATCTCCAGAGATTCTTGGATATTGTACCATTGATTTCATTGAGTTTTGATTTGAGATCTTTAATTTTTTCTAAGTTATCCGTGCAATCATCTAATTTGAAACTATTGACATTTTCCTTAAAATTTTTACAAGATTTGGTAACTTTGCTTCTGAGGTACTTACGATTATTCATACTTACGATTATTCATAAAGTAGTCCAACTCCTCTGCAGACATGCTACATTTTGAAGAAACTTCGTCGCTATCATTAACCATTTTGATGTAATTGATCAAACGATTTAATGAAAAAACTAGTATTTAATTGACTAATATTCCGAAAGAAATATTATACAATAATAGGAAGAGAAGGGCCCGAGGATTAGAAAATAAAATGGTGATCACAATTGAAGGATTTCAGCAAGTCCCGCCGGAGGTTCCATTTGAGAAATAATCCGCTAAGTTAAATAATTATTCTGGGTGAACAAAAAGATCATTTTAAATTAATTTTATTTGTGAAATGCCTAGTAACGTAAATAGGGTGCGTTATACTACAAAACTGGAAGTTGTTGAAATATTGTTCTTCTTATGGCCAAAACACCTCCCAGAGCTGTTTCCAGAACTTGAAACTGTAGATTAAGAAAGAGAAATTTAATATAGAATATGGAATAAATTTAATATAGAATTTAGTATAGAATATAAAAGAATTTTAATATAGAATTTAATATAGAATAGAGAAGAAAATTTAATATAGAATATAGAAAAAATTTAATATAGAATATAGAAAGTAAATTTAATATAGGATAATATAATAAGTAATTTAATATAAGCGATTTCAAATAGATTTGATTTTAAATAGATTTGATTTTAAATAGATTAGATTTTAATATAGTTTATATTTTAACAAAGGTTTTAATATTAATATAATGGAAATATGTTCGCAATAAATTACCAATGGGCAAAGAAGAGAATGGAGGACATTGTAGCTACTGCCATTTACTGCCACTACCCTAGAGTCCTTGCAGCACATATACTGTGCTGCAAGTATATGTGCTTTTACTTTTATAAAGGGTTATTTGAGTCAATTTTAATTTGAATTAAATGTTCTAGTTTCAAGTAAATTAGTTGTTTGGGATCTCTTACTGAAATCTTTCAAAGTTAAATTTTAACTTTAGGGGTGCTAGTGCTTATGATTATTAGTGTTTTGTTAAAACATTAGCATTCACCTTTAGCTCCCCATGAAAGTGTATCCTCCAAGCAGAGATGGGCGAAAAGTACATCGAAAGTACTTAAATACTAAGTACAAGTACTCGTAAATCAATGTACTTGAAGTAGTTGCCCAAGTACTCAGATAAGAAAGTACTTTTAAAGTACAAGTACCAAGTACTTTTTAAAGTACTTTCAAGTACCAAGTACATTTACTATACATTTAAAAACTAATAATATATACGTACTGTTAACTTTGATAGTACATCACAACAGTGACTCTTTTCTCTGATAGTACATCATCACAGTGACTCTTTTCTCTGATAGTACATCATCACAGTGACTCTTTTCTCTGATAGTACATCATCACAGTGACTCTTTTCTCTGATAGTACATCATCACAGTGACTCTTTTCTCTGATAGTACATCACAACAGTGACTCTTTTCTCTGATAGTACATCATCACAGTGACTCTTTTCTCTGATAGTACATCATCACAGTGACTCTTTTCTCTGATAGTACATCATCACTGTGACTCTTTTCTCTGATAGTACACCACAACAGTGACTCTTTTCTCTGATAGTACATCATCACAGTGACTCTTTTCTCTGATAGTACATCACAACAGTGACTCTTTTCTCTGATAGTACATCATCACAGTGACTCCTTTCGCTGATAGTACATCATCACAGTGACTCTTTCCTCTGATAGTACATCATCACAGTGACTCTTTTCTCTGATAGTACATCACAACAGTGACTCTTTTCTCTGATAGTACATCATCACAGTGACTCTTTTTTCTGATAGTACATCATCACAGTGACTCTTTTCTCTGATAGTACATCATCACAGTGACTCTTTTTTCTGATAGTACATCATCACAGTGACTCTTTTCTCTGATAGTACATCATCACAGTGACTCTTTTCTCTGATAGTACATCATCACAGTGACTCTTTTCTCTGATAGTACATCATCACAGTGACTCTTTTTTTCTGATATTACATCATCACAGTGACTCTTTTTTTCTGATAGTACATCATCAAAGTGACTCTTTTTTCTGATAGTACATCATCAAAGTGACTCTTTACTCTGATAATACATCATCACAGTGACTCTTTTCTCTGATAGTATATCATCACAGTGACTCTTTTCTCTGATAGTACATCATCACAGTGACTCTTTTCTCTGATAGTACATCATCACAGTGACTCTTTTCTCTGATAGTACATCATCACATTGACTCTTTTCTCTGATAGTACATCATCACAGTGACTCACAGAGAAAAAGAATTAATTTTGTAGAGATTTTAGAACTAATCTTTTAAAATCTTTAACTGAAAGGAAAAAATGTACTTTGCAAGGTACTTTTTACTTGGGAAGTACCAAGTACTTGTAAAAAGTACTTCTAAGTAATTATTCAAAGTACTTTTTTGAAAGTACTTAAAGTAGTACTTGAAGTACTTACTTGTTACTTAGTACTTTAACTTGGTACTTGGGAAGTACTTTCCCGCCCATCTCTGCCTCCAAGTAGCATATGATCGCACCATCCTCCTCCTCACTCCGATTCCAGGGACTTCCTCATCTAGTCATCATTGTGCGATGCACTAGTTCAAAATTGCAGATAATTGTAGCATATAGATAAATAATATTGGTGATGAATTTAGGTAGTTAGGGTGTAGCTTCTAGGTAGAGATGTTTGTTGGATGACATCTAGAGAACGTCTGGTAGTATAAACTAGATAGAATGATTTCTGCTCTCTAGGCGAATATTTCTTCCTTGCTGTGAAGTATACTCAGGAAAGAGGATCAATGCAAGGTAAAACAAAACAGGGACACAAGCACATTACACCCATTAAGTTTTAATTAATTACTATTACTTTTTCACCATCGACTCAAATCTACTTTATCAACAAAGTGTTTATTTCGACGAATGCAACCTTATGTTAAAGTTTGGCAACAAAAGTGGTAATTATTGATCTTGAGTTAGTTACTCAAAGAAAACTTGAGCAAAACAGGTATTACAATTTTATTGGGATATCAAACATTTTCCCTTCCTTATTTGGGTGATCCAAGCATTGAATATAAAAAAGAACTTCATTCATTACTTAACAAATTTTATCCGCAAGTTAAACTAAATTTTGTTTTCAAAAATGCAACCACAATTGGTTCATTTTTCCCTTATAAATATAAAATCCCACCTTTACTGTCATCTTGTCTCATTTATGAATACTCATGTGGACAGTGCCAGTCCACTTACATTGGTGAGACCATGATGCAGTTAAAGGGGAGAAATTCTCAGCATAAGGGAATATCATTTAGAACAAAATACCGCTATAGCTCCCCACCTTTCGGTTCAATACGTAACAATTCTTTCGATTCGAATCACCTAATTAAGGGAGAAAATTTCAAAATTTTGCAAACAACTAACCAGTGTGATATTCGTACATTAAAACCTATATATATTCATAAACAGTCTCTTTCGCTCAATGAACAAGCGAGTTCTTTCTATTCAACTATTTTGGGTTAATAACTTTTTTTTTTTCTTAATTTTAAATTTTCTTTAATTTGTATCAACTATTGAGGTGACTTTATTATTTTTGGTATCCAAAATACTTCTTAGTTCTAATATATTTAATGAAAATTAATCTGAATTAGGTTATTGATAATGAATATTTTATTATTCGAAAGCTCTGAAAAATAAAAGAACGTACAACTTTTTCGTCATTTCAGTTGTGCTGCGCTTCATAAATCTTATGTTTTGTGTTAGTTAGACTCGTAAACTTCATTTACTTTCACCTTTCCTAATTTCCTCTTCCATCTGAGAGTGTAGACGTCGGTGTTTTTTTATCATATTCCATAAATATGAAGGTCGCACACATCATCACATCAACACTAAATCCAATAACAAATTGCACTACATGCAACTGAAAATCCAAATATTTCCTAAATCATAATAGAAATTAATTATTTTCAGGAACCAGGGAGTTCATTCAGATTCACAAGCCTGATGATTTAACAACCCAGTTAGTTGAATATGAAGATCTGCATTCATATCAAATAAATAAAATGAAATCTCTGGATAATATGATAGAAATTTTTTCTCATTCTTTTGCTGATATTCATAAAATCTATAATAATTGTGGAAATGCAGATGTGGCTGAAAAAGATAAGATAGAGTGGGATGGAGAGTCGAAACCAAGAGTTGTTTGTGATGAGTCGGAAGTGGATGATAAATTGGAAGATACAAAAACAACAAAAAGCAAGGATGCAAAAACTGCCGACGGTGAAATGGACCATATTGCCGACTGCAAAGAGCCCGAGACTGTTGACACCGAGGAGCCCGAGACTGTTGACACCGAGGAGCCCGAGACTGTTGACACCGAGGAGCCCGAGACTGTTGACACCGAGGAGCCCGAGACTGTTGACACCGAGGAGCCCGAGACTTTCGACACCGAGGAGCCCGAGACTTTCGACACCGAGGAGCCCGAGACTTTCGACACCGAGGAGCCCGAGACTTTCGACACCGAGGAGCCCGAGACTTTCGACACCGAGGAGCCCGAGACTTTCGACACCGAGGAGCCCGAGACTGTTGACACCGAGGAGCCCGAGACTGTTGACACCGAGGAGCCCGAGACTGTTGACACCGAGGAGCCCGAGACTGTTGACACCGAGGAGCCCGAGACTGTTGACACCGAGGAGCCCGAGACTGTTGACACCGAAGAGACCAAGACTGTTGACACCGAAGAGACCAAGACTGTTGACACCGAGGAGCCCGAGACTGTTGACACCGAGGAGCCCGAGACTGTTGACACCGAGGAGCCCGAGACTGTTGACACCGAGGAGCCCGAGACTTTCGACACCGAGGAGCCCGAGACTTTCGACACCGAGGAGCCCGAGACTTTCGACACCGAGGAGCCCGAGACTTTCGACACCGAGGAGCCCGAGACTTTCGACACCGAGGAGCCCGAGACTTTTGATACCGAGGAGCCCGAGACTGTTGACACCGAAGAGACCAAGACTGTTGACACCGAGGAGCCCGAGACTGTTGACACCGAGGAGCCCGAGACTGTTGACACCGAGGAGCCCGAGACTGTTGACACCGAGGAGCCCGAGACTGTTGACACCGAGGAGCCCGAGACTGTTGACACCGAGGAGCCCGAGACTGTTGACACCGAGGAGCCCGAGACTGTTGACACCGAGGAGCCCGAGACTGTTGACACCGAGGAGCCCGAGACTGTTGACACCGAGGAGCCCGAGACTGTTGACACCGAGGAGCCCGAGACTGTTGACACCGAGGAGCCCGAGACTGTTGACACCGAGGAGCCCGAGACTGTTGACACCGAGGAGCCCGAGACTGTTGACACCGAGGAGCCCGAGACTGTTGACACCGAGGAGCCCGAGACTGTTGACACCGAGGAGCCCGAGACTGTTGACACCGAGGAGCCCGAGACTGTTGACACCGAGGAGCCCGAGACTGTTGACACCGAGGAGCCCGAGACTGTTGACACCGAGGAGCCCGAGACTGTTGACACCGAGGAGCCCGAGACTGTTGACACCGAGGAGCCCGAGACTGTTGAAGCGGAAATGGTAAAAGTAGCAAATGCTCATGTAAGTGAATCATTGGAAGGAAAGGCAAATGAAGTTGAATCAGTTGTGGTAAAGACCAGTGAAGATGAATCAGTTGTGGTAAAGACCAGTGAAGATGAATCAATGGTGGTAAAGACCAATGAAGATGAATCAGTGGTGGTAAAGACCAATGAAGATGAATCAGTGGTGATAAAGACCAATGAAGATGAATCAGTGGTGGTAAAGACCAATGAAGATGAATCAGTGGTGGTAAAGACCAATGAAGATGAATCAGTGGTGGTAAAGACTAATGAAGATGAATCAGTGGTGGTAAAGACCAATGAAGATGAATCAGTGGTATTAAAGACCAATGATGATGAATTATTGGTGAGAAAGACCAATGAAGATGAATCAGTGGTGGTAAAGACCAATGAAGATGAATCAGTGGTGGTAAAGACCAATGAAGATGAATCAGTGGTGGTAAAGACCAATGAAGATGAATCAGTGGTGGTAAAGGCCAATGAAAATGAATCAGTGGTGGTAAAGGCCAATGAAAATGAATCAGTGCTGGAAAAGACCAATGAAAATGAATCAGTGCTGGAAATGACCAATGAAAATGAATCAGTGCTGGAAAAGACCAATGAAGATGAATCAGTGCTGGAAAAGACCAATGAAGATGAATCAGTGCTGGAAAAGACCAATGAAGATGAATCAATAATTAATGATCGTGAAAGTGAATCAAAGCTGGCAAAATCCGATGAAGTTGTACAGAGGGTTGTAATCTCTGATGACAAAGAAGAAGAAAAGGTAGGTGCTGTAAAAATAGAAGATGACGTTGAAGAGGAAAGAAAATATGTTGTAGCACCCAATAAAAATGAGAGGAAAGTTAATGAGATATATGAGATTGAGGATTGTAATAATGATTGTGATGAGAATGCAAGAAATGCGCACGCGCGAGACGAGAATGAGGAGCCTTGTGGTAAGGAGAATAAGAACACTGATATAAGTGCAAATACCAGTAGTAATACAATTGGAGAAGTTGGAGAATATAAATTATTGGACAATGAGGATATATCATATCAACAGATGAATCATCCATCTGTTGAATCATCGTTGAATACTACACTAATTAATGATATATCGTTTAATAGTACATTATCAAGTGATATATCAATCAATAGATCACCACCCTTGGACTATTCGATGAACAGAACACCATCAGTTGATTTATCAATTCACAGAACACCTCCTAATAATACATCGTATACAAGTCCACCACCTAATAATACATCTTATACAAGTCCTCCACCTAATAATATATCGTATACAAGACCATCACCTAATAATACATCGTATACAAGACCACCACTGACAAATCGGTCGTTTTATAGACCACCAATATTAGATGCGCCATTCAATAGACCACAATATATAGAAATGTCGCATAATAGACCACCTTTTCCCAAAATATCTGCAGGTCCAGCAGTTCCTGTATTCAATACATTGCCCCATTATAACAGAGTTGATATGCATGCACAAAATTTTCCTCCTACAGCTCATTATAGCAATGTTCAGAATGCAAATCCATTTCAACTTATTGCGAAAACTAACACTATGATCAATAATTGTTATCCTGTTATACCTTTAGTAAGTTATATACAAACTTCTAACCCTTCAAACAGAGCATTTATCAATGCACAGCATAATCAACCACATTATATGAACTACATTGATGGTTCAGGATACAGCCCAATTCTGCCTCAAACAAATCAGGTTACAGGAAATTACCCCGCTTCTTACTCCAATGAGCATCAACAATGTCCTCTTTATTCAGTTGTTGGCCAAGTTTCTGAAGAGAGCCAATACTCAGATTCACTAAGGAGAATAACTACAACATCAAATACTATTTCTCTGAATCCAGTGAACACAGATTCTTCATTAAATGTCAGAGAAAATTTTCATAATATTGAGAATTTAAATGCTAATAATATTTCTGGCGTCAACGTCTCTTCTATTGCTTATAATCATCCCTACATCACAGGAATTACAACTCCTGAAATAATCCCATCTGTCGATAATGTGCTTGCAGCTGAGGTTCCCTCAGTTAACATTGCTTCCTCTCCCTCAGTTAACATTGCTTCCTCTCACTCAGCTAACATTGCTCCCTATCCCTCAGCTAACATTAATCCTTATCCCTCAGCTAACATTGCTCCCTATCTCTCAGCTAACATTGCTTCCCATCCCTCAGCTAACATTGCTTCCCATCCCTCAGCTAACATTGCTTCCCATCCCTCAGCTAATATTGCTTCCCATCCCTCAGCTAACATTGCTTCCCATCCCTCAGCTAACATTGCTTCCCATCCCTCAGCTAACATTGCTTCCTATCCCTCAGCTAACATTGCTTCCTATCCCTCAGCTAACATTGCTTTCCATCCCTCAGCTAACATTGCTTTCCATCCCTCAGCTAACATTGCTTCCCATCCCTCAGCTAACATTGCTTCCCATCCCTCAGCTAACATTGCTTCCCATCCCTCAGCTAACATTGCTTCCCATCCCTCAGCTAACATTGCTTCCCATCCCTCAGCTAACATTGCTTCCCATCCCTCAGCTAACATTGCTTCCCATCCCTCAGCTAACATTTCTTCCCATCCCTCAGCTAACATTGCTTCCCATCCCTCAGCAAACATTGCATTCCATCCCTCAGCTAACATTGCTTTCCATCCCTCAGCTAACATTGCTTCCTATCCCTCAGCTAACATTGCTTCCCATCCATCAGCTAACATTGCTTCCCATCACTCAGGTAACATTGCTTCCCATACCTCAGCTAACATTGCTTCCTATTCCTCAGCTAACATTGCTTCCTATCCCTCAACTAACATTGCTTCCCATCCCTCAACTAACATTGCTTCCCATCCCTCAACTAACATTGCTTCCCATCCCTCAGCTAACATTGCTTCCCATCCCTCAGCTAACATTGCTTCCTATCCCTCAGCTAACATTGCTTCCTATCCCTCAACTAACATTGCTTCCCATTCCTCAGCTAACATTGCTTCCCATTCCTCAGCTAACATTTCTTCCCATCCCTCAGCTAACATTGCTTTCCATCCCTCAGTTAACATTGCTTCCTATCCCTCAGCTAACATTGCTTCCTATCCCTCAGCTAACATAGCTTCCTCTCCCTCAACTACCATTGCTTCCTCTCCCTCAGCTAACATTGCTTCCCATCCTTCAGTTAAAATTGCTTCCTATCTCTCAGCTAACATTGCTTCCCATCCCTCAGCTAACATTGCTTGCTCTCCCTCAGCTAACATTGCTTCCTATCCCTCAGCTAAACTTATTTCATATCCCTCAGCTAACATTACTTCCCATCCCTCAGCTAATATTGCTTCCCATCCCTCAGCTAACATTGCTTCCCATACCTCAGCTAACATTGCTTCCCATCCCTCAGCTAACATTGCTTCCCATCCCTCAGCTAACATTGCTTCCTATCCCTCAGCTAACATTGCTTCCTATCCCTCAGCTAACATTGCTTCCTATCCCTCAGCTAACATTGGTTCCCATCCCTCAGCTAACATTACTTCCCATCCCTCAGCTAACATTGCTTCCTGTCCCTCAGCTAATATTGCTTCCTATCCCTCTGCTAAAATTACTTCCTATCCCTCATCTAACATTGCTTCCCATCCCTCATCTAACATTGCTTCCCATCCCTCAGCCACCATTGCTTCCTATCCCTCAGCTAAAATTGATTGCTATCCCTCAGCTAACATTACTTCCCATCCCTCATCTAAACTTGCTTGCTATCCCTCAGCTAACATTGATTCCCATCCCTCAGCAAACATTGATTCCCATCCCTCAGCAAACATTGATTCCCATCCCTCCGCTAACATTGCTTCCCATCCCTCAGCTAACATTGCTTCCCATCCCTCAGCTAAACTTGCTTCCTATCCCTCAGCTACCATCGCTTGCTCTCCCTCAGCTAACATTGCCTCCTATCCCTCAGCTACCATCGCTTGCTCTCCCTCAGCTAACATTGCTTCCTATCCCTCAGCTAACATTGTTTGCTCTCACTCAGCTAACATTGTTTGCTCTCACTCAGCTAACATTGCTTCCTCTCACTCAGCTAACATTGCTTCCTCTCACTCAGCTAACATTGCTTCCTCTCACTCAGCTAAACTTGCTTCCTATCCCTCAGCTAACATTGCTTACTCTCACTCAGCTAACATTGCTTCCTCTCACTCAGCTAACATTGCTTCCTCTCACTCAGCTAACATTGCTTCCTCTCACTCAGTTAAACTTGCTTCCTATCCCTCAGCTAACATTGCTTCCTATCCCTCAGCTAACATTACTTGCTCTCCCTCAGCTAGCGTTGCTTGTTCTCCCTCAGCTAGTATTGCTTGTTCTCCCTCAGCTAACATTGCTTGCTCTCCCTCAGCTAACATTGCTTCCCATCCCTCAGCTAACATTGCTTCCTCTCCCTCAGCTAACATTGCTTCCTCTCCCTCAGCTAACATTGCTTCCTCTCCCTCAGCTAACATTGCTTCCTCTCCCTCAGCTAACATTGTTTCCTATCCATCAGCTAACATTGCTTCCTCTCCCTCAGCTAACATTGCTTTCTCTCCCTCAGCTAACATTGCTTCCTCTCCCTCAGCTAACATTGCTTCCTCTCCCTCAACTAACATTGTTTCCTCTCCCTCAGCTAACATTGCTTTCTCTCCCTCAGCTAACATTGCTTTCTCTCCCTCAGCTAACATTGCTTCCTCTCCCTCAACTAACATTGCTTCCTATCCCTCAGCTAACATTGTTTCCTATCCCTCAGCAAATATTGCTTCCTCTCCCTCAGCTAATATTGCTTCTTATCCCTCAGCTAATATTGCTTCCTCTTCCAATAGAACGCTTTCTAACAATATAACTCGTCCTGCCTTCACCGATAGGACTCCTGCCACCACAAAGACTACACCCACCACTGCCACCGCGAAGACTACACCCACCACTGCCACCTCGAAGACTACACCCACCACTGCCATCTTGATGACAAAATCCTCCACTGCCATCCTGATGACAAAATCCTCCACTGCCATCAGGAAGACTACACCCGCCACTGCCATTATGAGAACTCCACCCGCCACTGCCATTATGAAGACTCCACCCGCCACTGCCATTATGAAGACTCCACCCGCCACTGCCATTATGAAGACTCCACCCGCCACTACCATCATGAAGACTCCACCCGCCACTGCCATCCTGATGACAAAATCCTCCACTGCCATCATGAAGACTCCCCTTTTGGTCCCTTCCGAATTCAAGAAAGTTCCACCACTTGTACACGTCGAAAATATGATTACTTCTTTTCCAGCCATCTTTAAGAACACTCTACTTCCACCTGCCAATGACAACAAAAAGACTTCTCGTTCAACCGTAGACTCCTACGCTATCAAAAAGACTTCTTTTCTCACCACCTACGCTAGCATTACTAAAAAGACTTCTCTTCTGGCCATCACCGCCACCAACAGCAAAAAGACTCCTCCGGAGGACAAGATTCTTCTGGAGGACAAGACTCTTCTGGAAGACAAGACTCTTCTGGAGGACAAGACTCTTCTGGAGGACAAGACTCTTCTGGAGGACAAGACTCTTCTGGAGGACAAGACTCTTCTGGAGGACAAGACTCTTCTGGAGGACAAGACTCTTCTGGAGGACAAGACTCTTCTGGAGGAGAAGACTCTTCTTGAGGAGAAGACTCTTCTGGAGGACAAGACTCTTCTGGAGGACAAGACTCTTCTGGAGGACAAGACTCTTCTGGAGGACAAGACTCTTCTGGAGGACAAGACTCTTCTGGAGGACAAGACTCTTCTGGAGGACAAGACTCTTCTGGAGGACAAGACTCTTCCGTTGGGCAAGACTCTTCCGTTGGGCAAGACTCTTCCGTTGGGCAAGACTCCTCCGTTGGGCAAGACTCCTCCGTTGGGCAAGACTCCTCCGTTGGGCAAGACTCCTCCGTTGGGCAAGACTCCTCCGTTGGGCAAGACTCCTCTGGTGGGCAAGACTCCTCTGGTGGGCAAGACTCCTCTGGTGGGCAAGACTCCTCTGGTGGGCAAGACTCCTCTGGTGGGCAAGACTCCTCTGGTGGGCAAGACTTCTCTGATGGGCAAGACTTCTCTGATGGGCAAGACTTCTCTGATGGGCAAGACTCCTCTGGTGGGCAAGACTCCTCTGGTGGGCAAGACTCCTCTGGTGGGCAAGACTCCTCCGGTGGGCAAGACTCCTCCGGTGGGCAAGACTCCTCCGGTGGGCAAGACTCCTCCGGTGGGCAAGACTCCTCCGGTGGGCAAGACTCCTCCGGTGGGCAAGACTCCTCCGGTGGGCAAGACTCCTCCGGTGGGCAAGACTCCTCCGGTGGGCAAGACTCCTCCGGTGGGCAAGACTCCTCCGGTGGGCAAGACTCCTCCGGTGGGCAAGACTCCTCCGGTGGGCAAGACTCCTCCGGTGGGCAAGACTCCTCCGGTGGGCAAGACTCCTCCGGTGGGCAAGACTCCTCCGGTGGGCAAGACTCCTCCGGTGGGCAAGACTCCTCCGGTGGGCAAGACTCCTCCGGTGGGCAAGACTCCTCCGGTGGGCAAGACTCCTCCGGTGGGCAAGACTCCTCCGGTGGGCAAGACTCCACCGGTGGGCAAGACTCCTCCGGTGGGCAAGACTCCACCGGTGGGCAAGACTCCACCGGTGGGCAAGACTCCACCGGTGGGCAAGACTCCTCCGGTGGGCAAGACTCCACCGGTGGGCAAGACTCCACCGGTGGGCAAGACTCCTCCGGAGGACAAGACTCTTCTGGAGGACAAGACTCTTCTGGAGGACAAGACTCATCCGTTGGTGGGCAAGACTCATCCGTTGGTGGGCAAGACTCATCCGTTGGTGGGCAAGACTCATCCGTTGGTGGGCAAGACTCATCCGTTGGTGGGCAAGACTCATCCGTTGGTGGGCAAGACGCTCCAAAATTCAAAAGCACCCCCTGGTTCTAATAAAATTCCTCTCATTAACAAAATTCCAATTTTCAATTCTGAGACTACACTCACAGATATTCTGAAACTTTGGAATAAATTTGGAGAGAACATTACACAAATTAATGAAACTTGTGAACAAGTTGGAAATTTGAATACCGCCAATCCAACACTTCAAGATTCGAAATCTATTTCAGTCCTTCCTAATGAGATAGATATAAATGAAACAAACGTAGATTTAGATGCTACGAAGGTAACTTCAGATAAAGTTGATGCTGAAAAACATGCACCCAATACAAACGATTCTATTATTGAAATGGCTAAGGAGATCAAAAACTTTCCAATTTTCATATTCTTATCTTTGCATATGACTCCTTCTTCCCTGATGGAACTTGACCACAACTTTTTGGGAAAGTACATTTCTCTGCATTGGTTGGCTGCTAGAGAAGCCATGAAGAATTTTTGTGAGTATTAATGTAGCAAGTTATGATTTTGAATAATGCCTCTTCTAATTTATATTGATTATATTCAATTGCCTACAAGGGTTTTCACCTGAAACTGTCTTTAGTGAATGGAAGATAAAGTAGTGGACCGAACTGTTGTAATTTTGATTTAAGTGTTTTTTTTTCATTTTTAGCATATTCATCATTTATTTACGCTACTTGTAGTTTTACTGGATATTGCTAGGATTATGCTCTTCAAATACGAGGTGTTAATCTCTTATAACACTGTCCGATCTTTGTTGGGGCATTCCTCGAGCGCTTGTTACCGTTCACATAATTGGTCCCCGTTAAAGCAACACCGTTTCTGAAAGTCTTGAAATGCACAAAATATCATAAAAAGCAATTGATTCGATTATTTAATGAAGTCCATAAAAATATTAACTTACGAGACTATTGTATTCAAATCCCTTAACTATGATTCCATGTTCAATTTATTCACCATGAGTTAATTTGATACTAATTCTGATTTATGCTGAATATTTTTATGATGACAAATAAAAAAATCTTGAAAATCAATTGAATTTATCTTCAATTTAATTGTTTTTTTTTTTTCTTTACTCTTCAACCAGCTCGTTTCAAATTAAATCAAAGCCATGACGGAAGATTTCTACTGACTGCGACTATCAACTGGTTGAACATTTGTCTTAGTTACTACCCTAAATGCAACAGCCAAGATAAAATCCCAATTATGATTATGCAGGAGTTCAATAACGCCTCAGCACTTCTGATTGCAAGCCACTATGTATTGGAGAGGAACGCTTCTCTAAAGGTACTGATTAACTTTCTAACAATATTCTTGCACGCAATGGCGTGCACGCAATGTACTTTCCCAAAAAGTTGTGGTCAAGTTCCATCTGATTAGCAGACTAGGGGTTTGAAACATTATTGCCGATGCCCACTCATTGTCACGAGGCTACATATAGGTAGGGCCTTCTTAATGTTATATTGTGGGATCTATCTTTTGTTTAGTTTGGCGCCCTATTTCTTCAGCTTCTCTTTGTATCTTAATTCAATTTCTTCTTCTATTCTCTTCCTTCTCTCTTGCTCTATCCATGGATATGCAGACTGACTGTATAGGTCTATTATTCATGGATGTCTATTCTTGCCATCCATGCGCTGGGTCGGCACTGTTACCTGTGGTGGCCGATTAGTCGACTAAGTGCATTGAGTGTACTTGATCACCTCGTGTAGTGGTTAGAGTCAACTTTTAAACCTCAAATAATAATATTAAAATCTTGCACGCGTACTTAATTAAAAGGAAAGAGCTTCTTCGGATTAATTATAAAGATACCTGAAATTTCAAAAATATTTTTTTATTGTGGATACTGTTCTCAATTTTCTCTATTATATCATTGAATATGTAGTTGACTTCAAAATCTTAGGCAATTATAGCATGTACAATCGTAAAGAAAATTAATCCACGCTGCTATAGTTTTTCATTTTTTTAACTGTATGATATATGTAGTTCTGAAATCTTGAACTGAAAAATTGTTTGTTTGTTTCTTGAGTTATATTTTAGTACTGTTATAACTATACCTCCTTCAACGATGAAGAAATACTAGCAATAATTTCTCCGTTTCAGACATTTGAAGGTTCCTTCATAAAACAAGACTACCCAGCAGAACACAGCTCTACCTCAATCCTCAAACATCTTGCAGTTGAATACTCTACTACCATGAAACAGAGATATGAACCTTACCTGCTGTTTAGCTTCTATGCTGGATTGGAGATCAACGTAAAAGTAAGCTTCTATGATATCAAATTGAACTGAATTTAAGGGGAACTATCCACATTTCATGATTTTTCTTTTTAGTGGAATGATTATTCCGAAATATGCCCTCAGGGGCTCTATCATTGAGCTGTCTGTGATGAATGGAAGAGAAGGGGGTTTGCCGTCCCTTGGGACCCGAACTGTTGTAATTTGGATTATGAATTTTCTTTTTTTCATTTTTATCATGTTCATCCTTTTTTAACGCTACTTGTAGCTTTAGAGCATAGCGCTAGGGTTATGGTCTTCAACTACGAGATATTAGATTTTTGTGTTAGGTAGGCTTGTAGGCTACATTGACTATCACCTCTTCCTTTTCCTCTCCCATCTGTGAGTGTAGCCAACAGTGCGTGTGTCACTTTTAGTCATATTCCTTGGTAAGTGACTATATTCACGGAGTAGCTTTTCTGCTTTCATAAACATTTGTAACCGACGGTGGTAAGTAACTTTGCTCATGGAGCCACTTTCCTGTCTGACTGGTACTTCCAGTCATTTGTATTTAATTTCCATTTGACGTCAGCGATATGATCAGAATGGTCGAAGCTGACGTTCTTCAACCCATAGTAAAAATTAATTGTTCTGAAATATATGTAACTTTGCATGGAAACACATTTTGATCGTAATAACTTTTTCGAACTTGGCATTAGTTTTTGGGGAAATGAAGATTTTATATAAAAAAATCGTAAATTTCAAAAGTACAGAAGTCTATGATAATATATACTAGAACAAAAACGACGACAATTTTAGAATCCTTGTAACATTTCTATCAAAACATGAGAAAAATATTTATCGTTTTCCTTCCTATTTTTTTCTATTAACCATTTTTGATAACTAACCAAATGTTCAAAAATGGCTAGATTTTAGGTTTGAACTGTTATGAAAAATTAGAGATTGTGAAAATTGAAAAAATGTCCCTACTTTCGTTAGAAATCAATCGAGGATAGAAAAACTGCTTTTGGTTTAATCTCAGCGTGAAAACTAATTGACCTTCTATAAATTTTCAGTTTGCAAATTCACATTTCGCTGGAGAGCCGAAAACGTATATATTTGGCCATAAACGTAAATACCCATTTGCCCATTTTGGCTAATCATTGGATGGGTTACACACATAACAATGAAGATACACACATAACAATGAAGATACACATACTGTGAGTGTTTGCTAGAAATATTAGCAAAATGGAACAAATATTTACCTAAATATTCAACTATTGCCATAAGAGACCAAAAAGAACACCGAGCAAAAGTTAAGGAACAGTTGTTAATGCACTAACCATTGGCTAATTAGATATACAAAATTGATATTTTGTAAAGAGTCCTTTATTTTTGATGACCTCGTTGTATCGATTATTACAGGAATCAACAAACTTTTAGCAGAATTATGGAGTTATTTTCTGTCACTCTTCTTTCAGGAATCAACACAATTAATCCTAATTTTTTGGGATTGCGTTCTTGAGCACCATCGCCAATTACCTTCCAAATGTTTTCAGTTGGGTTCAATTCGGGGCTCTGAGCAGGCCAGCTTATAAGAGAAACTCATTTACTTTCTATGTATGCTTTCACAGATTTAGCCGTGTGAGAAGGAGAATTGTCTTGCATTAAAATTCGTGGTTGAGTATCAAATGATTGCGAATATGGAATGCAATGGTAGATGAGAAGTTGCGTATACACTGCAGAATTGACCACTCTATGCATACGAACATTTGGGCCTGTTCCCGCTGCAGAGATGATGCCCCAGACTATCATGCTGTCGACTTAAGTTTCACAGTTTGCTTAACGAACTCTGGGTCGGTCTAAAAAAAAGGTTATGAATGAGTAATAATAATAATAATAATCAATTACTAAAAAGAAACAAGGATTGTTAGGTGCAGCTCCACTTCATTAATAACTGACTTTTATAAAATCTAAAACTGTGCAATTTTATAATTCGAGCAATTTCGTTCATTCGAGCAATTTGATAATTCGAGCAATTGTTCATTCGAGCAATTGTTCGTTCGAGCAATTGTCTTTCGAGCAATTGTTCTTTCGAGCAATTGTTCATTCGAGCAATTTACCGGCTACCACCCACAGTACGTGTACCTTTATTGTTGTTAAGTTTCACTTATTTTTGTTGTCTAGTTCTTTTGCAATAAACGAAAATATTGAACTTTTCTTACTGTCCCTTAACTTATGCTCGCTACTGTATGTCCAGGCTGGTCGAGTGGTTATCGTCGCAGACAGGAGTCAACAAGTTGCGAGTTCGAGTCCCGGAGACACCACTTCATTTCTTTCTCCCTTTATTTCCATTTCCTTTGTATATAACTATATGTATCATTAAACTAATTCATATAAAACCAAATGTACATAGGCCATATATGCTAGGAAATATTAATTTTGTATCCTTCTTTTATATTATTGCTTTATTCTTGATATAGAGGGAAAATTCAGGAATATATTCCCATTTGATCCCCTTGATATTGAGGCAATATCTCCTCACTAACCCATTTTTGTTCTCTTGTTATCGAGGGAATAATAGTTTTGGTATCCCTTGCCCTTCCCTTGAAATCGAGGAAATATTCCAGAGATAATATATTTTAATCCCATCATTACTCCCTCGATATCATTTGGGGATATCCCTATATCGTAAAAAAGTCAAAATGGGGCATCACCTCGATAACGCAGGTCAGAACGAGGGAATAACCCCAGGGAATTTTCCTATGAATTTGAGAGTCGAAAATTCAATCGTTGATCCCAGTGAACTATAAAATATTTTTTAATCATACTACTTTATATTGTGAAGCTCAGTATTCGTTAAAGCTAAATTAACTAACCATTCATCCTTAAGTTACTGATACTTTGGTTTTTCATTCATCTCATTTTGATTAGAGTTTTTTTTGCTATCTATGGTTTCAAAGTTAAACGATCGTCTATCTATCTTTATAGTTTGAATTACTACCAAGTGATGCATTGATTCAGAGACTTCTTTATCAGCTGATTGAAAATACTTCTGAAATATTTTTCTTTTTCCTCCAATTTTCTCTTTCAATCTTGTGATTATCACCTGTCACCATATACCTCCTTCCATTCATATGACCATGTTCTAGTAGCTCGTAAGAAACGTTTCGTCGACAGACGTTTCGTCGACAGACGTTTCGTCGACAGACGTTTCGTCGACAGACGTTTCGTCGACAGACGTTTCGTCGACAGACGTTTCGTCGACAGACTTTTCGTCGACAGACTTTTCGTCGACAGACTTTTCGTCGACAGACTTTTCGTCGACAGACTTTTCGTCGACAGACGTTTTGTCGACAAGACGTTTCATTGACAAATTTTCGTAAAATGGATATTAACACACTCTAGTGTTACAAAACATGTACTTTAACAGAATAATGTATCACACAATCAAATTACAAAATAGAATAATGGTAAGGAGGAAAACTATTAAATAAATTACAATCGTTTGTCTACTTTAATACTTAACCAAAACTATTCAATAATAACAAATTATTTTAAATTGATTTTAAAAATTGTATATGTAAGACAAAACTAAAAAATATATATCAAATACATCACATCAAATAACGAAATCATTGAAATCTAAATGACTGTATCCACACACAAAGAGCAATCTTAAATTTAATTCTTAGAAGTTGCCTTGTGTCACAACTGCCTATATAGTATCTTGCCGTGCTGGCTGGGGTAAATGTGTCGTTTCGAGTACTTTAAGAATATTAATAATAATTTATTAGTTCTACAATATTATGTAATAAGCTCCTATTTTTCTCGGAGGATCACAAATTCGAGATGGGATATCGTTTGATAACTCTGAACTTTTTGTATTTTAAAGCCAACTATAGTTTCAAAGAATCACTTTTTGTTAAAACAATACCCTTATTATCGATAGACATTCAACGGCTAGTTTTTTATATTAAATCTTGACTTTCAATCTAGGATTACCACTCAATTACAAAAAACCCGCAGTAGTGGAACAGTGGACATTTACCAACTGAAAATTACTTGTCAATTACAAATCCGACTATATAAATCATATTATCACTAGTACAGAACCTGTTATTGAATCTAAATTATATTCGAGTGTAAATATGTATTATGCAAGTGGTGAGCCACTGGGCAAAATAATATCGCGTCTTGCAGGACGGTTAATTCCTTTTTTTGTGGTCACTTAACTGGCAATCTGGCATCATTCAATGGAGAAATGATATAACTGAAACAAAATAAGGTTTTACTCCGTCTTCCTTAGTGTCCTGCAATCGCTGCAACAATTCCTGTCTCTAGTGTAGTTTATCATAACTCTATGGTATTATAGTACCAATATTCTGATTAAACAGAAAAATCTTTCAAAATTAGTGTCAATAATATTGTAGCCCATAGTCTTGATAATGCCACAAATGATTTGTTTTTCCTTTTAATGTATATTTCTTAATAATAGTGTGACACACGGACGGACGCGGCTCATATTATAGTATAGATAGAACGTAAATTATTGAGAGGAAATTGTTTTAATTTTTTATAATCACAAACCTAACTCGACCCATAAATATTAAATAACTTTAAAATAATTTGTTATTATTGAATCGTTTTGGTTTAGTACTAAAGTAGAAAAACAATTAAAATATATTGAATAGATTTCCTCCTTACCATTATTCTATTTTGTAATTTGATAGTGTGGTACATTATTCTGTCAAAGTACATTTTTTGTAACATTAGAATGTGTTAATATCCCCTTTATGAAAATTTGTCGACGAAAAGTCCTGTCGACGAAATGTCTGTCGACGAAACTTTTTTAGACGAAACGTCTACACACCAGATTTAATTTCAAATCCACATTGAGCTAGAATCAAAATTTTGCAACAAATAAATTCTATACGAACTCTGATCAGCTTATATGCTAAAAATATGACGGAGTAATTTCTTCCAACAGATCAAACCTCAAAACTTGAAATGGGCATTTGAAGAACTTCCCAAAGCAATCCTCAACTGCCTCTCTGTAAAATACAAGAAGCCCGAATTGATTAATTATATGTTTGCAAGGAAATACGTTAGCATGCTGCACATTAGTCAATTTCTGTGCGTGGTTGATCTCCATCAGGGGTAAGTATCAATTAATTTATTCCACATATCTATATGCTATGGTATATGTTAAGGAATAAGTAAATAGCGAAGTACAAAGAAGCTTTTAAAATTTAAACCCAGGCAGCAAGGATTTTTTCCTGGGATATATTCTTCTTCCCATGGTTCTTCCCATAATATCCCAGGAATAATGCTTACTACCTGGGTATAAGCAAGCTGCAGACTTATTTAGTTTCAATTCGTATAGCTTTATAGTTTTTCATACCCATCAAATATTTGAAGTAAACTAATCATTTTCGATATTGAGACTGTTTAAACTTAAATTCGGTTAATTTATCGATACTTGCCTGTTTTCACCCCGTCACTTCTATTTTAATTAAACGAATATATTAACCCTTTCCCACCTGAAACTCTATTTTTCATTTTATTTTATTTTTAAAGAATGTACCTTATTAGTCACAAAAGCGCATTTTACATAATAACTTTTAAAAAATTAGCTCAGTAAGCCATCCGCAGGCCAAGAGCGGAAATTTCTGTCATGTTATATACTTACCGTAGGAACATGACTGAATTTCCCATCTTCTTCTATGCTTTCATCATGTACATTACTGGGGAGAAGCCCAAGAACAGACATACACATAATAGCTTGGACCATGAACACGGTAAAATAGCATATAATTTCATGGCAGCTGCAGATGCCTTCAGGAGCTATAAGGTTAAAGAACTTATTTTAACTTAAGCCTTTTTACATGTATCCTGAATAGCGATTTAACGATTTCTCGCTTATTTCTATCCTCTCTCGCCCCTTTCTTCATTCCAATGAAGCTAGATATGGATAAATAGTATATTAGTATAATATATATATATATATATTGACGGAAACATGTGTAATAGGAGGCATTACAAGCATCAATGATAAAATTTGTGTTCCTTAAGGGACAGTCCCAGGTTTGAAAAAACTTGTTTATTATTGAAGCTACGGTCGTGAAACTTTGTACACTTGTAAAATTGAATTTAGTTTGGTTTTTGTTAGAGAATTTTTTTCGATTTGACGAGTTTTGAACGAGTAACACGAATTTTGAAACAATGGAAAATAACGTTACTCCCAAAGTTTTGAAGTTAGGGTACAGCAGTTTCTTGCCTTCGATGCTTTTATGAATGCTCTACAACATGTAGCAAAAAAAATTTGATCTTAAAATTTATTTATTTGAAATTCTTAAAATTTCACTTTTTCCGAAAAAAAATTTGTTTATCAATGTATTTTTAAAAATTGATGTTTATAAATCAAACGTATATTTGTTACATATTGTAGAGAATTCATAGGATCATCGCATGCAAAAAACCGCAATTCCGTAACTTCCAAACTTTTTTGCAAAATATCCAAAAATGAATACGAAATTTGCAACATTTGCAATTATTCAGGAGAGCAATAATAAAAATAAATTTAAAAAATAAATAAAATTACAAAAAAAAATCCCTTAAGGCCAGGCAAGGCTGGTATTGTCCACTCGAAGGTGGGGTGTCATCACTCAGTTCAACACAAAAACTAGAACAAGAACAAACAACCAAAATCTGCTAGTTTATCGATTTGTACTCCCTAACCCATCTCTTCAACCCCCCACTGTCTCGGGAGTTAGTTAGCGACGTGATATTTTACTTAAGTGAAGGAAAAATATTTGGATCTAAAAACCGAAAGTGGCTGGGACTGTCCCCTCAATAAATTTCTTTTATTAAAACAAAAGTAGCGGGGTGATAACAGAAAAGCGACACCATTAACCTTGTCATTGTCTAGACTTTCATTGAATAATTTGAAATTTTAGATATTTGTTTACCATTTATATTTGTCTTAATACTTGTTCCCTATAAAGTATTAGCCTTTATAAATAAGCCCCGCCCCACCTTGGAGTTTTACCGTCGAGTGCACACAGGTAATAACTATACAATTCCAAATAAACTTTAAATATTTTTAAGACTAAACTTTTTCATAAATTTTGCTTCAGTTTGAACTTCATTCAAAACCACTTGAGAAACTTCGCAATGTGTGTATATTTTTATTAAATGACACTCTATCCTTCAGAAATGTGAAGGCTGACCTTTTATCTGCTCTAAATGAAAAGTTCGAACGGATAATCTCCCAAAACGAGGTGGCTCTGAACGATGTGATTCTCCTGTTCCTCGACCTGACGATTGGCTGCTTTCAGGAATTCGTCGTAAGAGAATGTAAGATTACGAAAGGTAAACGACGAAGACTAGGCATTGAAGTGTTCTAGAGGAGGCATTGAAGTGTTCTAGAGGAGGCATTGAAGTGTTCTAGAGGAGGCATTGAAGTGTTCTAGAGGAGGCATTGAAGTGTTCTAGAGGAGGCATTGAAGTATTCTAGAGGAGGCATTGAAGTATTCTAGAGGAGGCATTGAAGTATTCTAGAGGAGGCATTGAAGTGTTCTAGAGGAGGCATTGGGGTGTTCTAGAGGAGGCATTGGGGTGTTCTAGAGGAGGCGTTGAAGTGTTCTAGAGGAGGCGTTGAAGTGTTCTAGAGGAGGCGTTGAAGTGTTCTAGAGGAGGCGTTGAAGTGTTCTAGAGGAGGCGTTGAAGTGTTCTAGAGGAGGCGTTGAAGTGTTCTAGAGGAGGCGTTGAAGTGTTCTAGAGGAGGCGTTGAAGTGTTCTAGAGGAGGCGTTGAAGTGTTCTAGAGGAGGCGTTGAAGTGTTCTAGAGGAGGCGTTGAAGTGTTCTAGAGGAGGCGTTGAAGTGTTCTAGAGGAGGCGTTGAAGTGTTCTAGAGGAGGCGTTGAAGTGTTCTAGAGGAGGCGTTGAAGTGTTCTAGAGGAGGCGTTGAAGTGTTCTAGAGGAGGCGTTGAAGTGTTCTAGAGGAGGCGTTGAAGTGTTCTAGAGGAGGCGTTAAAGTGTTCTAGAGGAGGCGTTAAAGTGTTCTAGAGGAGGCGTTAAAGTGTTCTAGAGGAGGCGTTGAAGTGTTCTAGAGGAGGCGTTGAAGTGTTCTAGAGGAGGCGTTGAAGTGTTCTAGAGGAGGCGTTGAAGTGTTCTAGAGGAGGCGTTGAAGTGTTCTAGAGGAGGCGTTGAAGTGTTCTAGAGGAGGCGTTAAAGTGTTCTAGAGGAGGCGTTAAAGTGTTCTAGAGGAGGCGTTAAAGTGTTCTAGAGGAGGCGTTAAAGTGTTCTAGAGGAGGCGTTAAAGTGTTCTAGAGGAGGCGTTAAAGTGTTCTAGAGGAGGCGTTAAAGTGTTCTAGAGGAGGCGTTAAAGTGTTCTAGAGGAGGCGTTAAAGTGTTCTAGAGGAGGCGTTAAAGTGTTCTAGAGGAGGCGTTAAAGTGTTCTAGAGGAGGCGTTAAAGTGTTCTAGAGGAGGCGTTAAAGTGTTCTAGAGGAGGCGTTAAAGTGTTCTAGAGGAGGCGTTAAAGTGTTCTAGAGGAGGCGTTAAAGTGTTCTAGAGGAGGCGTTAAAGTGTTCTAGAGGAGGCGTTAAAGTGTTCTAGAGGAGGCGTTAAAGTGTTCTAGAGGAGGCGTTAAAGTGTTCTAGAGGAGGCGTTAAAGTGTTCTAGAGGAGGCGTTAAAGTGTTCTAGAGGAGGCGTTAAAGTGTTCTAGAGGAGGCGTTAAAGTGTTCTAGAGGAGGCGTTAAAGTGTTCTAGAGGAGGCGTTAAAGTGTTCTAGAGGAGGCGTTAAAGTGTTCTAGAGGAGGCGTTAAAGTGTTCTAGAGGAGGCGTTGAAGTGTTCTAGAGGAGGCGTTGAAGTGTTCTAGAGGAGGCGTTAAAGTGTTCTAGAGGAGGCGTTAAAGTGTTCTAGAGGAGGCGTTAAAGTGTTCTAGAGGAGGCGTTAAAGTGTTCTAGAGGAGGCGTTAAAGGGTTCTAGAGGAGCGTTAAAGGGTTCTAGAGGAGGCGTTAAAGGGTTCTAGAGGAGGCGTTAAAGGGTTCTAGAGGAGGCGTTAAAGTGTTCTAGAGGAGGCGTTAAAGTGTTCTAGAGGAGGCGTTAAAGTGTTCTAGAGGAGGCGTTAAAGTGTTCTAGAGGAGGCGTTAAAGTGTTCTAGAGGAGGCGTTAAAGTGTTCTAGAGGAGGCGTTAAAGTGTTCTAGAGGAGGCGTTAAAGTGTTCTAGAGGAGGCGTTAAAGTGTTCTAGAGGAGGCGTTAAAGTGTTCTAGAGGAGGCGTTAAAGTGTTCTAGAGGAGGCGTTAAAGTGTTCTAGAGGAGGCGTTAAAGTGTTCTAGAGGAGGCGTTGAAGTGTTCTAGAGGAGGCGTTGAAGTGTTCTAGAGGAGGCGTTGAAGTGTTCTAGAGGAGGCGTTGAAGTGTTCTAGAGGAGGCGTTGAAGTGTTCTAGAGGAGGCGTTGAAGTGTTCTAGAGGAGGCGTTGAAGTGTTCTAGAGGAGGCGTTGAAGTGTTCTAGAGGAGGCGTTAAAGGGTTCTAGAGGAGGCGTTAAAGGGTTCTAGAGGAGGCGTTAAAGGGTTCTAGAGGAGGCGTTAAAGGGTTCTAGAGGAGGCGTTAAAGTGTTCTAGAGGAGGCGTTAAAGTGTTCTAGAGGAGGCGTTAAAGTGTTCTAGAGGAGGCGTTAAAGTGTTCTAGAGGAGGCGTTAAAGTGTTCTAGAGGAGGCGTTAAAGTGTTCTAGAGGAGGCGTTAAAGTGTTCTAGAGGAGGCGTTAAAGTGTTCTAGAGGAGGCGTTAAAGTGTTCTAGAGGAGGCGTTAAAGTGTTCTAGAGGAGGCGTTAAAGTGTTCTAGAGGAGGCGTTAAAGTGTTCTAGAGGAGGCGTTAAAGTGTTCTAGAGGAGGCGTTAAAGTGTTCTAGAGGAGGCGTTAAAGTGTTCTAGAGGAGGCGTTAAAGTGTTCTAGAGGAGGCGTTAAAGGGTTCTAGAGGAGGCGTTAAAGGGTTCTAGAGGAGGCGTTAAAGGGTTCTAGAGGAGGCGTTAAAGGGTTCTAGAGGAGGCGTTAAAGGGTTCTAGAGGAGGCGTTAAAGGGTTCTAGAGGAGGCGTTAAAGGGTTCTAGAGGAGGCGTTAAAGGGTTCTAGAGGAGGCGTTAAAGGGTTCTAGAGGAGGCGTTAAAGGGTTCTAGAGGAGGCGTTAAAGGGTTCTAGAGGAGGCGTTAAAGTGTTCTACAGGAGGCGTTAAAGTGTTCTACAGGAGGCGTTAAAGTGTTCTACAGGAGGCGTTAAAGTGTTCTAGAGGAGGCGTTAAAGTGTTCTAGAGGAGGCGTTAAAGTGTTCTAGAGGAGGCGTTAAAGTGTTCTAGAGGAGGCGTTAAAGTGTTCTAGAAGCTACGGTTGTGAAACTTTGTACACGTTTATAAAATGATTTCTAAGATGTTTTTGTGTCATATATTTTTTTCGATTCGACCAATGAAAATGAGTTATTCGAATTTCGAACAAATTTCGAACAGTGTGTAAATTAATAAATGGATACTACAATCTTGTAGCTATGACATTATGGTTTCTTGCATTCGATTCTCCACAAGATTTTTCACAAACTGTGGAAGCGTTTTTTTGATTTTTCAAATTGGTTTTCGAATTATTGAAATTTTTATTGAAAAAAAAATTGAAAGAAAATATAAATTTGAAAATTCAATATTTTGAAAAACAATTTGAAAATTTAATAAAAATCTTCCAGAGTTTGTAGAAAATTCCGGGGAGAATCGAATGCAAGAAACTGCAAAGCCGTAGCTTCTACCAAAAAAAAGCCTTAGGCTATTGAATTACATGATTTGTAGATATCTGAATTAACGAGTAACCTCCCATTCAAAATTTGATAATCTGGCACGCTGCATACTACTCTCGCGAAGGTCTGCGGGTAACTAAAGAATATTTCTTTGCAAACCTTAGTGGGCGTGTTATTAGTGGTAGGTTAGATAATTAATTATTACGAATTATAATTGGCTGAGAGATGGTTTTTAGAATACGTATTGACTGCCTACCCACGGCCTTTCTTTCTCATTCTCCCTCTCCCCAGGGGGGTTAGAGTTACACGATACCTCTGGTATTTTGCACACACTATAAGAAGGTTATAAAGCAACTATTTACACACTAAAAAAAATTATAAAATTTTGAGATAACTTCGGGGACGGTCCCCTTAAAGGAGCAGTGTATAGTCACTAAAAGTCAATTTCTGTATAGTATTTCAGTTATGGGTCAATTGTATACGTATGATAATATATTTACCTGAGTCCCTAGAGGCTCACTTCTGAAGCTGTCTGTGGTGAATTTAATAGAGTTTCATGGGACGGAACTGTATTTGGATTATATTAGTCTTTCCGTTCATTTTTGTTTTAGGAAGGCTCGTAGGCTTCATTTACTATCCCCTTTACTGGTGTTTTTGTCCCTTTTCGTCAAAATCCTTGGTAATTGACTGCATTCACGGACGGTTGTAGTTGACTTTCTCTATGGAGAGACGCTTTCTATTTTGACTGCTTCTTCCAGTCACTATTATTAAAGGGAATCTAATCACTTTTCAGAAAACTTTTTTATTTATTGACCAATCATTCCGAAAATTTACAAGGTATATTTAACTTCGCTAAGAAAACATATTCGGTTGATGTAATTTTTTCGATTTTGGTATTAGTGTTTGAGAAAATGAGGATATCATAAAATAAATCTTAAATTTTTATGATGCATAATACAGAAGAAATAATCTTGAGAGATCGATCCCCTAATCAAGATTAATTGTACTGAATCTAGATTAGGTGTATTAATTAAGACTAGTCGTACTAAATTATTTCATGATGAAAATATACATTGCTGATCCCTAGCATTTGCAACTTTTTATTTATATTTTTCATAAAAGTATTTCTAAGACTAATATACTAATACTAACTGATTAAATGTTCTGAATAGATGTACCGCCAATATAGCGAAAGTTTTAGTTTAATTTTTATGTCCCTCTAATACATTCGCCTCTTCATTTTCAGTAAATATTGATACAGAGATCTTCAATCTTGAGAGGATGATCGTACTTATGCTATATCTCGGCAAAATAATGTACAAGTACCACGCTACATACCAATCTGAAGAAGAGAGAAGTGAGAAAAATGCACAAGAACTAATAGGCACGGAAATTGTTGAAAAATCGAAAACATTGTCCAGGTCGCGAACATCTGATAAAGTTAGTACCAAAATTAAGCCTAAAGATAGGCCTAAAAAGTCTCTTGCACCTGATCAGTCCTTCACACCTGATCCATCCCTTACACCTGAAACGTTTCACTCAAATATCAATGTAGATAATCAGGAAATTTTGTTTAGAAACATCAGTAGGTCCCTTTTGATAACTAATGAACAAATTATGGGTGATGATGAAAAGAAAAATAAGAAATCAAAGGTAAACAATTTGATGTCTGATAAACCAGGTAAAAGTAAGAAGAGTAATACTAAAAAAATTTCACTGACCCTTGAAACACCTTTCGATTCGGAAATCAAAGAAGATTTTGAGTATATCTTGAAACATAATCTTTATACGGAGGAATTTTACTATGTGTTAAGATCTGAAGTTTGTGCCAGATACAATGAACCAGTGGAGGAGGCCTACAAAAGGATCCTGCCAACACTACTGATGATGATTTCTTTCAGACTATGTATATTCAAGAGATGCAGACTGAATAGTATTGATAGGTAAGAAAACTTGTTAAGAATTCATATATTCGATTGTATATTAGAGCTCTCTTAAAGCGCATTATACGTTAATACTCGTAGACTAGGGAACCCGACTTTATCTAGTTGTGGAGCGCTATTGTTAAAATAAAATTTGACCCCTAAATACGTTCCCTACTTCTTAATGATTTCATTGTATTAACCTTCATCTGTATGAAAGAAATCTTTACTATCAGCTGCAACTTTTGTTCTCGACATGAATAAAGTTATTTCTCTAGACTGGTAACTCAAAATATTTTTTTTTAATGATTGATTTACCTCATAAACCCTTGTGATGTTTCATTTTGGATTGAAAACAAAACGTCCAGAGTAAATGAAAATTATGTGTTTAACATATGAGTAACCATCTTAGACACTTGCATTAGTTTAGTACAATTGTTCTTCTTAAGAACTTATCAAAATTCAATATTTTTTTCTATTTCAGCTCAAGATTTCCACATCTTTTCGAAGAGGAAGATTTATTATATGTGTTCGAGTCTCTGCACCAATTAAATTTTCGAATGACGAGCCTAACTGACGACTACTTGAAGATCGCAAATACTCTGCTGTGGATCAGAAAATCCCTTAAATTTTGATGGAGAAGATTTGTGTGGATTTTTTTAGTTTTTACCTTCCAAATAGTAAAGTCTTCCACAAATAAATATCGATATCAAAATATGTTTTAAGTATGAAAATTTTGAGGTTTTGTTTATGCAAATAAACTTTATATATACAAATTAATCTTCAAATATATATTATATCTTCTTTTTAAATAAACAGAGCATCTTTGATATATTTGAGTTTATATTTTCACTTTCGATTTATTCTAATTAATCAAATAAATAGCTTTCATTGTGACATAAATCATAAACAGGGTGTTTCAATTCAGATACAACAAAATTATTGACTAATTGCAAACAAAAACAAAATATACAATTTTCATGGATAGCAAGATGTCCAGATATGATCAGTTATCGAGAACCCTTATTCTAGGGTATTTTTGACTTACGTAGTGAATTTTCCATAGATCAAAAATTGTTACACGAAAACCTAAATTATCAGAACTGCTCAATTTTCAACATACATGAGAAAGTCATCCAGGTCACATGTACCAAAAATATATTTGGTATTTCTGTAAGAACAAAGTCGAGAAAGACCGATAAATTTAAAGGAATGACATGAAAGATATAAAGTAATTTTAAACGGATGTGCTTAGAAAACGCACGTCAAATTCATTAGGTTATAGGGATTGTAAATTCAAATAATCGCCAAATCGGTTTCAAATCGATTCAGAATATTTGATTATGTAATATTTGAATTCTCGTTTATTTTTAAATGTTCATGTAAAAAATATAAACTTACCGACACCTAGCGAAAGAACATGTACTCATTAGTACGTACGTGAGTATGTTTGTTGTTTTCATATTGATTTATGTATGCAGTATTCAAGCTTTGTTTGCGTTAAAATGGACAAGAAGGCATAGACAAGAAGGCATAGTTTTAAACATGAAGCCATCTCTTCACTTGATCTAGAAACTTCTTTCAGTTAGTTTGTTTACAAGATGACGCCACTGACTGTGGCGCCATCTACTGTTAGCACTTGGTAAGAAATCAATTATATATATATAGTGATATATTTTCATTATTAGATTTTATTGAACATTACAATTCTACACGAACACTTCATTCTTACTAAGCAATTGTTTGGCATTAAAATTGTTAAAATAAAAAATGACTATACTGCCCCTTCAAGGTTGCAAGGTCGACAGCTGCAAAGCCGGTGGCAGGAAAGCCCACGGCCACGAAGCCAACAGGCACAAAGCCTACGGACGCAAAGTCCACGGCCGGAAAGCCCACGCCACGGCCTACTACCATTTACAAAGGATATGATGCCCATAACCGTCCACGGCCGCAAATGCCCAGACCACAAAGGCCACTAGTGATGCTGTCAATTTTTGTTTGAAATATTCAATGAACCACTGCTTGTCAGTCTTCGAATACGTGAATAATACACCCAATTTTGGTAGAAGAACGGCTTCACCTTTTGATATAGTCTTTTATATTTCGAAGGAACATACTCATTCTTCTCTAATGGATTATTATTCAACATATTTGTAAAATACATTTGGCTGAATTTTGAAAGAAATAATAAGTAAAAACTAAGTCTCTATAATACATTTTTAGATATCTTTCGAGTATTCCAAAACTGTCTTTGTTATAGAAGACCCCAAAACGCAAAGTACGTATTTAGATGAAATGTCAATCTTATCACTAGCTGTAGATAAAGTTTGAAAAATGATATAAATGCATGTTTTTCCTAAATTTACCTGTGGGGGAAAAATCGTGATTTTGATCCACTGCCCCTCTCGCCTCAATATACAACGCGCATGACGGCAGCAGCGAAGTAGAGGGCAGTGAATGTAGCAGCATAAGAAGTGGAAAAAATTATTGGACTCTTCTTGGCTTCAATGACCCACTCGAAATTAATTATACCAGTTTCTTAATATCCCAGCAAACATGAATGTATCTATTCGATGTCGAAACGACTCTGTATAACCTCTCTTCCGACATCGAATACCAGTAACAAATTAGACATGGTGACATCATGTAGACATCAATCCGATATCCGTTTGCACCGCTAAACCGCATCATATCAAGTATATTTGGCATCGAAGCGATACCGTTAAAACAGCGTTGAATAGAAAGATAAATTACGACATCTAACATATATAGGGATTCTACATCGAACAGACGCCTAATTATATATCTAATATGTTTCGAAACGATATCCACTTGCATCCAATAAATAAATAAATTAAAATAGAAAACTCTTACTTCATTGATATAACGTACTGTACGTTTAGGTGCATATCAATTTGATTTATGTTACATAATGTAATATATAAATTAAATGGGAAGAAATGAAGTGATGTGTCCAGGTATCGTTCGTGGGTCTATCCGTCCTCGTGCCAGCAGCTCTGCCACTTTGCCACCGTGGATGCGTTTTACTACAATTTTTTTTTATATATTAACGAACCTGGAGATACTTAAAGAAATTTTAAAGTGAATAGAACAATACAGCAAGCACCGCTTTTATAACCAAAATCACCACTTATTCTTATTTCAAATAGTAATGAGTTAGTCAAATTTTTATGTAATTGTAACTCCTTAAAAATTTCGTTCTCTATGAGTTCAAATTAAAGAAAATGTTTTGAAGCCAAGACTTAGAATACAGATGAAAGCTCTGTGATGAAAGTTCAAAGTAATGAATGCATTAATTAAAATTTGACCATATACTTACTCTCACTCAGTAAATAAAGGTCATAATAATTGAGTAATTAGTTTGAAATTTTGACTTATATAATTGTGTTACATAAAACAGGAATTTTGTGCTCTGTGAAATAATTTTAGCAATACGGTATATGTTCCAAGTTATTAATAGGGTCTATATTTTCGAACACGTGATAAAGGAAAAAAAATTTATTATTTAACTATTTAATTAGTAACATAATAGCTGAAGGTATGATACCAATTGAAATAAAAGTTAAATAATGATTATTATATATAGATTTATTGATTCCGATTACAACTTTATAAGTTTAATGATCTATAATGTGAATCACTGAATTTTAATCGTCTCGTTTGCAGCTTTTGGCACTAGGTGAAAGCTCAAGTTATCGGATATGGGGTTAAGCATAATTTACGTGGAAAAATTATTTGTGTAATGATTTTTATTTCTAAACTTCTACTTTTCGTACTGGTATCATGGATACCAATTTAAGTAAGAAATGAATAATGATAATTATTATATATATTTCTTACATATTCGAAAATGTGGAACCATCCGATAACACAGAATTTACTCTAAAATGGAACGTGTTAAATAGCCTCTACGTTTAGTAGAGGTTTAACGTCTGCTTTTGAACCAAAGGCCATGTTGCTGACGTCAAAAGGAAATAAAATACAAGGGAATAAGCAGTCAGAAAGGAAAGTGGCTCCATGGACAAAGTCACGATGCTCATGGATGGTGAAAAGCTACTCCGTGAATGCTGTTACCCAGCAAACATGAATGTATCAATTCGATGTCTAAACGATTCTGTATAACCTCTCTTCCGACATCGAATTCCAGTAACAAATTAGACATGGTGACATCAAGTAGACATCAATCCGATATCCGTTTGCACCGCTAAACCGCATCATATCAAGTATATTTGGCATCGAAGCGATACCGTTTAAACAGCGTTGAATAGAAAGATATATTACGACATCCAACATACATAGGGATTCTCCATCGAACAGACGCCTAATTATATATCTAATATGTTTCGAAACGATATCCACTTGCATCCAATAAATAAATTAATTAAAATTGAAAACTCTTATTTCATTGAAATAACGTCTGTACATTTAGATGCAAATCAATTTGATTATTGTTACACATTGTTATGTGTAAATTAAATGGGAAGAAATGAAGTGATGTGTCCTGGTTTCGATCGTGGGCCCCTCCGTCCTCGTGCCTGTACCTCTGTCGCATTGCCACCGTGGATGTATTAGATTTAAAAAAAAATTGATATTAAACGACCCGGAGATACTTAAAGATATTTCAAAGTGAATAGAACAATACAGGCAAGCACCGCTTTTTAACCAAAATCACAACTTATTCTTATTACAAATAGTGAAGAGTTGGTCAAATTTTTATATAATTGTAACTCCTTAAAATTTTCGTTCCTTCTGAGTTCAAATTAAAGAAAATGTTTTGAGGCCACGACTTAGAAGAAATTAATAGATAATTAGATTTTTATAATTATTGTGTTTCATTGAACAAACAGGAATTTTGTGCTCTGTGAAATATTTTTAGCAGTAAGGTATATGTTCCAAGTTATTAATAGGGTCTATATTTTCGAACACGTGATAAAGGAAAATATAATAATTATTATTTAACTACTATTTAATTAGTAACAAAATAGCTGAAGGTATGAAACCAATTGAAGTAAAAGTTAAATAATGATTAAATATAGATTTATTGAGTCCGATTACCATTTTAAGTTTAATTATCTATAATGTGAATCACTGAATTTTAATCGTCTCATTTGAACAGCTTTTGGCACTAGGTGAAAGCTCAAGTTATCGGATATGGAGCTCCTAATCTTATGTGGAAAAATTATTTATGAAATAAATTTTATTTCTAAACTTGTATTTTACGTACTGGTATCATGGATGCCAATTTTAGTAAGAATTGAATAATGATAATAATTATTATTATATTTATTTCTTACATATTCGAAAAATGTGGAACCGTCTGATAACACAGAATTTACTCTAAAATGAAACATGTTAAATAGCCCATCAAATTTTAATTATTTACGTTTAGTAGAGGTTTAACGTCTGCTTCGGAACCAAGGGCCATGTCGCTGACGTCAAAAGGAAATGGAATACAAGGGACTGGAAGAAGCAGTGAGAAAGGAAAGTGGCTCCATGGACGATGTCACGACGCTCATGAAAAGCTACTCCGTGAATGCTGTCACTTACCGAGGAATGTGACAAAAATAGTCACAAGCACCCTGCACTCAAGGATGGAAGAGAGAATTGAAGAGGTAATAGTAAATGAAGTCCACGAGCCTACCTAATACAAAATCTAAGAACTCGTACGTAATTGTGGAGCGTAACCCTAGCGCTATCCTCTAAAACTACATGGAGAGTTAAAAACACTATACAGATGGTAAACATAAAATAGACAATACATAATTCAAATTACAACAGTTTTGGTTCCCAAGGGACGCCACCCCACTTCTCTTCTATTCACCAAAGACAGCTTCAGAAACCCCTCGGGGCTTATTTACAATAAGCAGTTTAGAATAAATTCATAACAATAAATGCACTGGCCATCGAAAAATCACTTGATTGGTTATCCATTTCATTTTCACGGTACTGAAGGAACACTGTTCAACAACCGATGTTCCAATATCGCTTTCTTTACGTTGATCAATTGAACAATCGCACTAGCGTGCCAATGCCCGATCGTACCTTTACAAATGCCGTAGTCCCCTATAAGCGTATTAATTATTGGGTATAGTTTAAAGGGAACACTACGTACGTTATATAGAAAGGTTCAATCCAATTGAATAGAAATAATTCCTTCATTTCTATTCGTACTATAAAACAGGAAGATAAGATAATGAATTTCCAACTACGTATCTGTTTTCGCACTTCTGGTCGAAGTATGAATTCAGATATCGTTTGGAAACAGACATGTCGACGTCAAGATGATGCTGTTAGAACCATGTATCGGTTTCCGTGTTTCTACCCGAAGTGTAAATCCAGATATCATTTAGAAACAGACATTCCGATATCTACTATGAGTCGAAATGGTTGCTAAGTCGATACCCACCGTTAGCGCTACGAATTCGACAGCAAACGGCATCGAATCGACATTCATATGTTCGTTGGGATAGTTCCTGGCATAAATATTAATCATTTTCGGGGATGTAATAGTTCCAGTGCTTGCGTGTATCACAATCAGGAGACGTCAATATCTGTCGGTATATTTAGATTCAGTTCTATATTTACATGGAACTGAAGCTTCTTGTTTTGACCTCCGAAAATATTGATCTGATTCTTTCCCCAATAATTGTATCTGAAAGTTCCTCACGAGGTGATGTTTGTTAACACGCAAAACAGAATGCAGAGTCGCTGAAATTTTTCTCTATTTTTTTCAGTAATGTTTTGAAGCTGTTACGATGTGCTATTGATTATATTTGATTTTTTTTCGAGTGTTTTACAGTGTCATAAAAAAAATATTATGTGTCATTTTCTTTGTATCTAAATGCATATACCGTATATTATATGTTTGTGTCCATGGCTATAATATTATTATAAAGTTCATTCTAGGTCACATTCATTAGTAGGTATTAATAATGTCAATTCATAAATGAATACCTACCATATCTAGGGTAACAGAAGTAAATGACGAATAGGGTGTTCGTGCCAGTAATCGGCATACCTTAGTAATCGGAATAGCAGACAATTTGTCACATTAAGTATAATTTTCTTTATAATATATTAGGGAATAGAGGCATACGTACTAAATTATTGAAGAATCAACCACTATAATTGATTAGTAATTCTTTCTAATCATTTAACCACACAAATTAACAGGTAGCTTCCAATCATTGTCGGAAAGTCAAGTTATCGGTCAGTTCGTTGTATTTTTCATAAGAGAACGGTTCCTCTTTGAAACTCCTGAGTGTGTTTCAGTAGCTTTTAATGTACCAGGTGTATGTTTTTTTCTAGATGTACAATTTACGATCTATCAGTGCATTTTAAAATCTAAACAAACAAATACTTACTCTTTATTTAAAATGGTAGTCCGATCACTAGATTATCAGAACATCTAATTTTAATGTTCGGACAGACTGGCCGATTAAACAAAGAATCCATCCGTCCACCCTGACGATTACTGGAAAACTTCCCGTCATGCGTCCGATAACAAACTGCTATTTTAACTCATTAATTTAGATCGTTACATTGACCGATAACATTAATGAATAAATTTTGAGATAGTTACGCTTGTATATTTTACGAATTAAATACGTTATTACCAGTGATGGGATTCAAGGGTTCGCACCGGTTCGCGCGAACCGGTTCCCAAAATTAAAACTGTTCGCAGAACCGTCTGAACCTGTTCCTGGAATACCTTTTTCCAGTGAAATATACATAATTTTCTGCATAAAAAAAAATAATTTTTCAAATTGTTGAAAAACACGTGCTTAAAAATGCAGACTGTTTACTTTTATTCTTGGAGTGCGTATTGAACGTGTGTATAACGTGTGGTCACTGAGTAGACAGATGACCTGGAGTTTTAATTTTTAAATTGATATAAAATATTGTACCACAATCATTACGTTGTCATTATCTTTAACTATAAAATAGAATTTTGTAGTTCTCAATTGTAATTTAACCCTTTCGAATCTGACGGGACACATATGTCCCATCAATGACCGGACATTTCGTTTCCGGACATTTCGTTTCCCGACATTTCGTTACCGGACGTTTCGTTACCGGACGTTTCGTTAACGGACGATTCGTTACCGGACGTTTCGTTAACGGACGATTCGTTAACGGACGATTCGTTACCAAATTTTTCGTATTTTTTTAACCTGGAAAGAATTTTTTTATTTGTTGTGGGTTGCATCCCAAATATTTAAGAATTTATACGACTTTAAATTATAAGCTTTAACATACATTTTATACGTCTGCTACGTAGGGTGTTTGTGCCAGTAATCGGTCACTTAAGGATAAATTACATACAAATACCAATAGCAAGTCGCATATAAACGCTACCAACACGATGCAACTATCATTAGAAAGCTGGAATTTTGATCTTTCCAATCATATTACACATAAGCACATTCATGTTATTACTTATGCAATTAAAAGTAAAAATGTCCCATTAGTCTTAAATGGTAGTAATCGTCATAGCAATATCTATGTTCGGTCACTTCCGATTCTATTTTAATGTTCGTCGTACTTGTTGATTAGTGACTGATTAATATAATGGTATATAGTATAACTAGTCTCCCGCTTCTAATTACTAGTAATAGATTTAGTCGTACCTAATATCTATACAATCAATGTGTATTTTTTTTTATTGATGTAATTCCTACTGTTCTAAGTAATAGTAAGTATTATGTTTATATTATTATTACCTACCCATACACACAATCAAACACTTCGTCAATGGTTAAAAATACGATATATTTTAGTGTTGTCATTTCAATCGAAAGTTTGAACAAGTTATACATTGTTGTTTGCCATACACCAGAATTGAAAACTAAGTTATTTTATATAAATGTGATTACTTATTTACATAAGCTGAAGCTCCTACAACTGCTACCTTCTACATGCAAGAGGAAATAATTACCCGCTTTATGAATCAACGGCTACTTTAAATTATAAGGTTTATTATATATTTGATTCGTCTGCCAAGTATACATAGATTATATTCAGATGTTTTAAAATTGACAATCAATACTTAATTTATTCATTTCTCAGAAGACTCAGATTGGCATTCAGTAATATCAAATAATTTAGTTTTAGCCTCTATACGTTTTTGATTAGAATAGTTCTGAAAAAAGAGGTAACTATTTTAAATAAAAGCAAGCCTTAAATTATTGTCATGCGCATTTCATGTCTATTTAGTTGCAGATATCTTAGCCTTATTATAATGCTAACTATAAGTTTATATCACATTTTATTTACTGATAAAAAGTATTTTGAAATTGCTTTACCTCAATTAGATTTTCATTGAAATAGTTCCAAAGCTAGGTTCCTAAATAATTTTCGGCCCCTAATTAACTGTTGCTTTGTTTAAGTTTAAACGGGACATAATTCGAATATCCCCTTAAAAAATAAATGCCGTTATATATGCCGTCTACATTCCCTCTGGTTTGCCCTTTTCCACTATTGTGATGTAGATTCAACCGGTTCTAGGACAACTTGCTGCCGAACAATTCGCCGCCGGACAATTCGCCGCCGGACAATTCGCCGCCGGACAATTCGCCGCCGGACAATTCGCCGCCGGACAATTCGCCGCCGAACAATTCGCCGCCGGATAATTCGCCGCCGGACAATTCGCCGCCGGGCAATTCTCGCCGGACAATTCTCGCCGGACAATTCGCCGCCGGACAATTCGCCGCTAGGACAATTCGCCGCTAGGACAATTCGCCGCTAGGACAATTCGCCGCTAGGACAATTCACCGCTAGGACAATTCGCCGCTAGGACAATTCGCCGCTAGGGCAATTTGCCGCTAGGACAATTTGCCGCTAGGACAATTTGCCGCTAGGACAATTTGCCGCTAGGACAATTTGCCGCTAGGACAATTTGCCGCTAGGACAATTTGCTGCTAGGACAATTTGCTGCTAGGACAATTTGCCGCTAGGACAATTTGCCGCTAGGACAATTTGCCGCTAGGACAATTTGCCGCTAGGGCAATTTGCCGCTAGGACAATTTGCCGCTAGGACAATTTGCCGCTAGGACAATTTGCCGCTAGGACAATTTGCCGCTAGGACAATTTGCCGCTAGGACAATTTGCCGCTAGGACAATTTGCCGCTAGGACAATTTGCCGCTAGGACAATTTGCCGCTAGGACAATTTGCCGCTAGGATAATTTGCCGCTAGGACAACTCGCCGCGTGATTTATGTTTTTCCTGCGTATACATCATTTACATATATTTAAAAATGTTTTAAATTTGAACAGTGATTTGTTTCTATACGCTCAAGACTGACGTAGAATAATAGTTTACAAATTTCATTATTTCAATTAATTAGTTTCTTTTGATATATCCGTGAGAATATTTCAAGCCGCAAAAAATATTAGAATTATTAATATAAATTTAGAAGCATTTAACGTCTGCTTCGAACGAAGGGCTTTTTAGTTGACGTCAAAAGGGAATAAAATACATGGGACAAGAAGAAGAAGAAGAAGAAGTCAGAAAGTGACTATTTGAACAAAGGCACCAACCACCAGTCTGTGACAAGCTCATGGATGCAGAAAAGCTTCTTAGTGGATGCAATCACTTTTCATGGAATGATATGAAAAATGAACACAAGCACAGGTGACTGCACTCACGAATAGAAGAGGAAAATGAAGAGGTGATAGTAAATATAACTTATTAGCCTACCTAAGACAAAAATCGAATACTTCATAGTTAAAGAACCTTCTATTTGCACTGATGTACTAGTTTTAAACAAAAGTAATTTTTATAAATCATTAAATGTATTAAGAAGACACCCGAACTTGTATTCTTTCCAATGACAAATTAATTTTAGCAAAATATTTTCAAATAGAACGAAGTAAATTTTATTGTTAATTTAGAACACACACTATGTTTAAACGAGAGTTATAAAAACATTATATTTAACTTTTGAAATGGATAAGAAAACGTTTTCAAATACTGTAATAACCATGATAATTAATTCACAACACGCAGCTTACATTCAAATTATTTATTATATATAAATAGTGTATACGGCGGTAAAACATATATCACACGGCGAATTGTCCTAGCGGCGAATTGTCCTAGCGGCGAGTTGTCCTAGCGGCAAATTGTCCTAGCGGAGAGTTGTCCTCACGGCGAATTGTTCTCATGGCGAATTGACCGGGGGCGAGTTGTCCGGTCACCGATTCAACCATTCTTTGTCGCTATCTATGACGTCACAACCTGGAATGGAAGTCCTGTTTTCTGTTTACTCTAAATCCTTCTGATTGAATTTTACGTATTTTGGTTATTGACAAACGCCATATATAATTAACACGTGACACTATATAAGTGGGTATTATTATGTAAAATATCTATTTATTTGATGTTAAAGCAATCATATCTTGTTATCATATGTAATAACGTATTTTAATCGGAGAATATACAAGCTTAACTATCTCAAAATTTATTCATTAATGTTATCGGTCAATGTAACGATCTAAATTAATGAGTTAAAATACCAGTTTGTTATCGGACGCATGACGGGAAGTTTTTCCAGTAATCGTCAGGGTGGACGGATGGATTCTTTGTTTAATCGGCCAGTCTGTCCGAACATTAAAATTAGATGTTCTGATAATCTAGTGATCGGACTACCATTTTAAATAAAGAGTAAGTATTTGTTTGTTTAGATTTTAAAATGCACTGATAGACCGTAAATTGTACATCTAGAAAAACATACACCTGGTACATTAAAAGCTACTGAAACACACTCAGGAGTTTCAAAGAGGAACCATTCTCTTACGAAAAATACAACCAACTGACCGATAACTTACTTACCTTTCCGACAATGATAGGAAGCAACCTGTTAATTTGTGTGGTTAAATGATTAGAAAGGTTTACTGATCAAATAGGATAGTTTGTTCTTTAAAAATTTAGTTTGTACGACCCTAATTATGCTTAATATTTTATATCGAAATTTATACTTAATGTGTCTGCCTAGCTCTAGAGGTATGCCGATTACTGGCACAATCACCCTATTTATCATATTTTAGCCATAATGCACTTCAACTGACATCTATGATTTTTGTGATATGTGGACTAATTGGTTATATTTGACATAATCCCTTCATTTTACTCGTCAACACAATTTTACAGTGTACATTATACAATCACCGGTACTTGTCACTTATCGTCACTCACGAAAAAGCTTTTCTGCATTCATGAGTTTATCACTGACTGATGGTAGAGTCACACATGTAAATTGCAGTTCTTTAATTCTAAATTGCGGTCCTCTCAAGAAAGTTTCTTGGTACTTCTTGCTGAACCGAATAAAAATTGAAATTTTGGATATTAAAATAAGCGTACTAATAGTTATGATTTATTAATTTAATTAGTGTTTTGAAGCTATGATGTTTTTTTTTACTGTTTTTGGGATTGAGCCCACAATTAGTTAGTTTGCAGTAATTTACCTAATTCACCCCAGGTGAAATAGCCGGAATGTTGAGTGATATGACCAGCGAAATTACCAGAAATGTTGGTGATAGGAAGAGAAGGGAGGTGGCTAGGTACTAGTTATGGAGGATAGCGCTATGGTTATGTTCTTCAACTACGACGACTTAGATTTTGTGTTAGGTAGGCTCGTATATGCTTCATTTACTATCAAATCTTTATTTTCCTCTTCCATCCGTGAGTGCAGCCACCGGTGCTTGTATCCTTTTTCGTCACATTCCATGGTAATTGACTGCAGTCACGGAGTAGCTTTACTACATTCATGATCATTGTCACCGACGGTGGTAGGTGACTTTGTTCATGGAGCCACTTTTCCACTCTCTTGTACTTAATCTTGACGTCGATGATATGGTCTTTGGTTCCGAAGCAGACGTTTAAGGCCCTACTAAAATTAATATAAATTTTTAGGAAATTAAACTTATCTCATGCCGAGTTTAGGCTATTTTTTCGAATTTGGGCTATTTTCTTGAACCATGCCTGGCAGTTCGAAAACAAAATCATCTGTTCAAGGTATCAGCACTGATCAATAATGGAATATTTGAAATGAAAGGGTTTATGCATATTATGATATTCATTTTTTACTTTGTGAGTTTTATAATTTTCTCAGATGATGAACAGAAGATGAAATCGGATTGTGTGTTCTACAACCCGAGGAAACTGATCAAAGGAAAGTGAGTGTAAAATAATAATTTGCTGAATAAATAGGTATGTTTATTAATTATCATAAGCATTTTTATTTGCTTATATTATTTTTGATTGATCATTATTCTATCTTTGAGCTTTGACCTTGTAATCCGTATATATTCTCCCTGCCATTCTATTTTCTTGTATTTTATTTTTAGGCTGTTTCAACTTTCAGTTCCGATGCTTTTTTTATAACCAAGTTTAAGTTTTATTTATCGCTTGTTTTGTTTCAATGTTACTGTATGTTGTATTTGCTCAAATATGCACAAATAATTTTCAAACATAACTTGTCTACAAATATTGTTAGTTAAGACGAAGTTTAGATCAATTCTTAGATTTATGATTGTAGTTCTTGTTGGGATCAGCCTCACCTACAGCTGTATCAACTCTTCACCTATTCACTTTATATTAGATTTAGATGTGTGGACATAGCTATATACATATATCTTTAAATTATCAGGCAGAAATTGGAAGAAATTTATTAAACAATTGACTTTTAGTGGTCCAGATGATCTGATTTCGAATTATTTTAAAATATACCACGTTTCTGCTTTCTCTACGGACATATACCACAAGGGCTCTAGTTTTTAATAGTAGATAAATCTGTAAAAAAATATATTAAATTAAAGTCATTTAAAAACATTAAAGTTTAAAAAATAGTGAAAATACTCATTTCGTGGGTGATGTATGACACGAAACGTTTTTACTTGACTCAATTTTACAACCCAGTCATTAACGATGATGTAGCTATTAGAAAGGGATTGTAAACAATCCAAGTTTGTTATATGAACCGTTGATCTTTTTTCATACAATAAAGTACCAGATAAATTGATAATTACCTCGCTATATCTACGTGAAATAGTTTATCATATAATCATTTTCACCTGTGGAAATAACTGTTATGAATATATTTTCTTCTGAATATCATAAAACCCAGAAGAACAACTGAAATTTAAGAACATTGTCTTGAAGAAACTGGTTTATGTATTCAAACTTCTCTACTTTAGAAAAGTTGAATTAACTTAGTGTTCATGCAGGTATCAAAATCTTACTCTTATATATACTTACTACTTTTTTAAATTTGTTAAATTCTTGTTAAGTACGTATTGCCATTCCATCAACTTCCTAACTTCCTTCCCATTTATCAACAGGATCGATTTCGTTTCATGGAAAGAAATTTATTCCTATGAAGAACTACTGGAACGGATCTTTGAAGAAATGATTAAACTGACAGACAAAGGGAACTGCAATTCAGTGTCTGACAGTTTGAAGCAAGAACTCCTACCAATCATAGATAAATTAGATAAGGAGTTCATCCAATTCATTTCATTACGTTTGGGAAAACAGAAACACGAAAAACTTCTGTTAAGGGAAATGCGAAAAAAGGATCTCCATCTAATTTCTGTAGTCGATTCCTTCAATGGACGTGAAAAAATTCGCACTGATAAAGAACTCGCCATTTACGCCCTAATCATAATCTTCGTGAAGTTGGGAAGTGGCTCCTATCATTGCCAGAGGTAACTAGAATATTTTGTTCATTTTTACTAAAGTTAACGGTATTCATGTTCGATTTAGGCAAAATGTCTTATTTTCTTTTATTGAGTTAATTCATCATTTTTGAGTCCATGCAACATAATATTTATTTTACCCAACGTTACACATTCACATATCTTTGCTATTAATATTGCTTTTTACACGAAGCAATGTGAATGCAAATAACTAACGATAATGAAATGCATTAAAATACTGAGAAATTTTTTGTTACAACTGTGTGTCTAGATATTTAAAATATATAAGAATAAGAAAATAAAAATCTGCTAACAAAACTCTGGTTAGTTGATCATCGATGACAGTAATAGAAAGTAAAGAAGTCTTACCTATAGCTCCGTCTTATACCTCTGAGTAAATTTGTTGTAGAAATAGCCAATTTTCAATATAAGAATATAGTGATGATAATCAACAAGACAATTGAAATTGAACAATATTACAAATCAAATTACTTACAGGTACTGGAAGAGTATCGGCTACATTACCCAGGCAATGAAACTCATTCAGGTCAGCTCCATAACCAATCAATCTAAAGAAAGGTTATCTGATCACCTCTGTTACCTCGAGTACATCTGCAAACTCTTCGGTACTCATTCTAGTTTCCAGAACTGGAAGGGAGACCACACCGCAAACTGCATCTGTGCGAACGACAATACCCATATTCATGAAAAATACGGGGAGAAGATTGACAAAACTTTAAAGTCGTTCAAAGGTATGTAATTTCCGTAATGATATTTATTTCAGACTTATTTATACAATATTCGTTAAATTTTTATATATACTACCAAATTAATTCGTGTACTGAATGCATTCACTAGCAGAGAAAAGTATCACTGCATTATGCTCATGTCACAAATCACACAGTTCCATAATTTCCTATCATTTTCTAATGTTACAAACTCAAATTATTTTTCAAATATCTATAAGCATTACAATAATAGTAAAGTTGAAATGTGAAATTAGAAAGTCTTCAAAAATTTAGAGCAGATACACAGATCTTTGAGTGTATATTTTCCGCTTTATTGGCCGATTTACACAATCTCGAGAATGCGCTGCGTGTTTTAAGAATCTAAATTGAGAATCTTGAGTGTGGTATGAAGGAGAACCAACAGTGATGGAGAAGATAATCGATTATTGGTTCATTTCATCAAAATATGATAGTTAAAGCGATATAAAATAATTTGTTAATATATTGGTAATTATTAATCTTGAGTTAGTTTCTTAAAGAAAACTTGAGCGAAACAGGTATTTCAATTTTATTGGGATATCAAACATTTTACCAAACGTTTGGAATTAACCTTCCCATAATTTGTTTTTTAATGTAAAATTATCCTCTTTTAAAGTGATCGTTTTCCTGTTTTTTGCAATTTTTAACAATTTTTTACTTCATTTCTTCAGTAAACTTTCGCAAAAAATTTGCAAGAAGTTTCAATTTGGTGTGACAATTATAAGTCAGTGTGGAGGGAGGTGAAAAATAGTGTTCAACAGTAACCCCTCCCGCTGCTGAAATGAATTTAGTCTCCTATTTCTGTTAGATGGCTTCGTCGTTGCCTTCGGAGACCTTTAAGTTCTCTGGCAGAGACGAAAAGCTCCTTTTTGTTTTTCCTCATATTTTTGATTTCTTTTGTGTTTTTATAATTTGGAACTTTTTTTGTTTACTTCATTATTTCGGTAACTTTTTTTCACAAATACCCCCACAAAAAGTTATAAATTCAAAAGAGGGTTGGTCCTACAGAAAAATTTATAGAAGCTATTATGTTTATTGTTTGGCTCAAAATTACTATGATCGTCAAATGACTTTTTTTTTAATTCCGATCTCTAACTTTTTTTATCAAAAAAAAGTGAAAAAATGTGATTTTTTTAAATGAAATAAAAATATCTTGAGATCGAAATTCAAAAAAGCTCACTTGACGATCTTGAGAAGGTCGACACACATTTTTCATTTCATTGTGCCAATCAGAATTTGGAAGAAAATATACATAATAACAGCATCCATTGCTTTGTAATATGTGAATCAAATCAACCCTATAATAAACAAAATCTAAAGGCTAAAAAATATTGTATCTTAATTGAATCTATGACTCATTATCCCAATTTTAACTTTTTTGAGGAAATGACATCAGTGAAAATTAAGATTTCAAAATAATCCTCGTTTTACCTGATTCCTCTCCTTTTTGGACTTCTTCTACAAAGGTGATGTTCTAATAAATCATAGGACTTGATCGCAATCTTCATTAAGATTTATATAAACAATGATAAAATATAGGTCTTCAATCTAATCTCATTATCAGATTAGAGGTTTGAAAACATTATTGCCGACGCCCCTTATTGCCCCGAGGCTACCTCTAAGTAGGCGTCATTTTTGTTTGGTTGTACATTTTGTTTAGATTGGTACCCTTTTTCTTCAGCTTTCCTTTGTATCTTTCCTAGACTTCTTCTTCTTGTTTCCTCTTCCTTCTGCATTTCTATATCAATCAGTAAGCAGAGTGACTGAGTAGTATGTAGGTCTCTTATCCATGTGTAAGCAGACTGACTGTGTAGGTCTCTTATCCATGAGTAAGCAGACTGACTGTGTAGGTCTCTCATCCATGGGTTCGCAGACTGACTGTGTAGGTCTCTTATCCATGTGTAAGCAGACTGACTGTGTAGGTCTCTCATCCATGGGTTCGCAGACTGACTGTGTAGGTCTCTTATCCGTGGGTAAGCAGACTGACTGTGTAGATATCTTATCCATGGGTAAGCAGACTGACTGTGTAGGTCTCTTATCCATGTGTAAGAAGACTAACTGTGCAAGTCTCTTATCCATGGGTAAGCAGACTTTGTACTGTGTAGGTCTCTTATCCATGGGTAAGCAGACTTACTGTGTAGGTCTCTTATCCATGAGTAAGCAGACTGATTGTGTAGGTCTCTTATCCATGGGTAAGCAGACTGATTGTGTAGGTCTCTTATCCATGGGTAAGCAGACTGACTGTGTAGGTCTCTTATCCATGGGTAAGCAGACTGACTGTGTAGGTCTCTTATCCATGGGTAAGCAGAATTACTGTGTAGGTCTCTTATACATGGGTAAGCAAACTGACTGTGTAGGTCTCTTATCCATGGGTAAGCAAACTGACTGTGTAGGTTTCTTATCCATTGGTAAGAAGACTGACTGTGAAAGTCTCTTATCCATGGGTAAGCAGACTGACTGTGTACTGAGCAGGTCTCTTAAGGCTCGTTTACTCGAGGCTAGTTTACTCGCTACAAGCTGGCGAGTTTACAAGCTTCTAGTGAACTCGCCTCGTGTCATAATGTTGGCTAGTTGAAAAGAGTATGGGTCATCATCACTATTTCACTCGCCAGCTTGTAAACTCGCCAGCTAGCAGCGTGTAAACTAGCCTCGTGTAAACTAGCCTTTATCCATGGTTAAGCAGACTGACTGTGTACTGTGCAGGTCTCTTATCCATAGGTAAGTAGACTGACTGTGCAGGTCTCTTATCCATGGGTAAGTAGACTGAATGTGTAGGTCTCTTATTCATGTGACCTAATTCTCTAGCAATTCCCAAACATCCACTTTTCGAGTACTACGAGAATACATTATTTTCCTGAGTAGCTACTGAGATTTACTCCACCTCTAAATGATATCTGATATTTTTATCTACACGATTGGTTTAATCGTAAGAAATGATTAATTGTGTAACAATTGCACTGGATATTAGATAAAAAATACTAACTAGCTTAGGTACCTCAAAGGAATGTTTTGAGAATTTGCAAGGAAGATTGTAGATACACACAATAGGTAGTACATTACTACATATACTAATTATAGCCAGGTAGGTGGTACCTAGTACGATACTTAGAACCTAGGAAACTAGCTATTACACTTATAATAATTAATTAGGTACTGCCCACCAAGATAGATTAAGTAAGTAGTAAATATATAAATAAATAACTATCTGTCTGTTTAGGTATTTATTACACGCTACAGTTAAATCAATAACTAACTAGGTAGGTAACCAACTAAAGCTGAAAAGTAAATAAATAGCTAGGTAGCCTAGCTAACTTAAGATGAGCAGTAATTAAATAACTAGGTACCAAACTGCTACATTGAACTATATTATCAACTAGGTACTATACTGCAAAAGAGTAAATAGCTAACTAGCTATATACCTATGTCTACGTAACTGCTGTGGAGAAGTAAAATACTAACTACCTAGGTATACCCAGATTCTGAAAATAACTAATCACTTCTCTGTCAGTTACCTATGTATTAATAAACTAAAATGTTTCTAATTACAATAGTTTACAGACAATAAACACGATGAATAATATGAGAGAAATTATTAGACACTTGCACTCACTCACATATTTTTAAAACTGTAGCCATTCCGCCACAGTGACGTCTTGTGACGTCACTCCCGCGTCATATATTATTGCGCAGTTGAAGAATTTAATTCATCATATATAGTTGAATAGAATTTATTCAAAATAACTATAATATAATTTAGTATAAACATATGTTACTTAAACCACATAATGAAATATAAGAGTTAAGATCTCCTTATTACCAAGTTTATGAACGCTCTATCTACGCAATGCTAACTAGACCTACCAGTATTTTATTAGCGGGAAAAATAAAATAGGCTACATAATGTACTGCGATAATATACACATTTGTTTCAATAGTCTAAAAAAAAGCCGTTTCAATATTTAATTGAAAAATTGATGCACAGTTTTCTGTAAGAATATTGTAAATAACAAACAACTTAAAAAAGTTTTTAATTTAGGCTAATTAACACTAAATACTGGCACGGATTAGTAACAAGTCTGAGCCACAGGGGGCGCGCATGAGGTATTTTAAGGAGATTTTTTCGGATGAAATGTCTTATCATAGTCTCCAGTTAATAATGTGAGCATCTCATCAATTTTATATCTGTATAAGAAGAATACTTTTTATTTTAAACTGTATAGAATATGTATATTTAGATTTAAACAATATAATTAACTAAATATGCTCTCATATATGATAGGTAAGATATATATGTAGAATATATAGACATTCTGAATATAGGTACATGAAAGTATATTAAGTGTACTGGAAATCTTAACAAATTACAAAATATGTTTTAAACACTGATAAATATATAGTGTTTTATCTTTAATTAAATGTTTATATAAATAATAGATACCTATATAGACCTAGTTTGTATAGTAAAGTAAAATATTTCGATAGTTCTGGATTCTGTCGATAGATTCTTCTAATATATATCAGCCTATATACTAAATACAGTGTGTGTCTTTGTGTGTTGGTTGAATGCAAGAAAAATGTCACGATTTAACATTTAATATATAAACATGTATGAATTATTTTTTCTAGCTAGGTTGTTGTTGTTGTTTAACCTCCCCAACATCCTCGCCGGGACGGAGGGGCGGCCAGGGGCGCCCCGGGTTTCAGCCACCCGAGGCACTGTGTGGGAGTGTGTGGGCCTAAGGGAAACCCGCATCAGTCAGGAAGTTAATAACTGCCTGAGGATGGGTCCAAAGGTGCTCCAGTGAGTGAATGATGTGTGTAGTCCTGTGTTGGTGTAGTGACGGACATTGAGTGCGAATGTGAGAGATCGTACCCTGGTCGGCTTGGCAGAAGTCGCACCGATCAGAGCCCGATCTCCCAATCCTGTGCATGTAGTAAGGAAGGGAAGGATGGTGGCCACATCTCAGACGTGATAGGGTGACCCTATCACAACGAGACATGGCCGACTCACTAGGGTCGATGGCTGGAGGCCTAGACCCAAGGAGTTTGTTAGGAAGGGAGGAAGCTAGAGCTCTTTGTGTGAAAGTGGTGTGTATGTGTTTGTGAAGAGAAGTGTTGTCGGGTGTGGGAGGGAGAGTGGTGTAGAGGTGTCTGTAGTGTGTGGAGGGGGTGATGTGTAGTGTGCGTGGTGTCCTCCTCTCAGTTTGCATGTAGTGTAGGGGATGTGAGGGGTCTAGTGTAGAAGTGTAAAAATGTGTGCCCCTCATGTCCATGTGTGAGGTGAGAGGTAGGACTAGTGTTTCTTTCTAGCTAGGTAGGTAAGAATAGCGTCAATGCGGGTAATCCCCTCGCACCTAAAATGTGCGGGCATTAACCCGCACCCTCTTAATCTCCAAAACTATTCGGAAATTTTAATTTCTGTTAACGGCATTGAAAAGAGCAGGTTTAACACCCTTAGGGACAAATAATATTATCAATGTTAGGATTCGGTAAGTATTTAAAAATATTTTTAAATAGGACACTCTAAAATAATGCACCAAATATTTGCCATCATAAAATCTGATAATTTTGCAAGATTTGCTGCAGAATCCACAATTCTCAATCAAATTTGATCACCTTTGCGACACATTATAGGTTCATTAGAGTACATAAACATACTATCTAGGGTTTTTGTTTCAGGTCGGCCAAAAATTGGCTACATGGCAACAAAGGAAAAAAAATATGCAGGGCATTATCCCGCACTATTACTGTACAATAAAATGTTGAATTTTCAGCATGATAAGATATAATAACAATAGATAATTGTGTAGCGTGTATACATATAGTGTGTATTGTGTACCCACCTAAACTTTTATTATGCAGAAGTATTTATGCACCAACAAAAAACGTAATATAAAATAAACTCTTGTATGTAACGTGAATCTGACTTCATAGAAATGAACTTCAGCTATTTTCTAAAGTTTGTGCAACATTTAAAGTATATTCTAACTGATAACTTTTCGTAATAGTAAATTATGCGTGATTCATATTTTCAGGTGGCTCAATATTGAGGTGGCTCTATATTATATTTTCAGGTAGCTCAATATTGAGTCTCATAACTTTCATAAGTGTTACTTGTTCAAACACATGACGCTGTTTCCAAGTGTTTTACTAGCGTACTTTTAACATTGTTTTAAGGGTTTAGAATTTATGATGATGTAATAAAAATTTGGATTGATCTTATAGTTTCCAAGTTAATAAGGGTACAGGCCATTAACCTGCATTGCAGGATATTGCCTGGAGTGGTGCAGGGCATTACTCCGCAGTGCGGGATAATGCCCTGAATGTTGCAGGATTAATGCCCTGTTTGCTAAGGTAGCAATTTTTTTTAGAAAAAGTTCAATAACTATTAACCCATTAGTCATAGGGCTAAGCCGTTTTGAATGTATAGAGTACGTGACTACCTCTTTCTTTTGCATCTTGCAAATCTTCTCTATATGTAATAGTTTTTAGAGATAATTGGACTTGTTCACTAAGTGCGGGGCAATGCCTGCGTTGATGCTATATATAATTTTTTACTCTATTTTTTTTACATAATTTTTTTCAATTAATTATTTTTTGCATAATTTTCGTTTTACATAAAAAAAATTTACATTTGTAGATATTTTTCTAAAATATTTTTGTATATATATTTTATTTGGATTTTTTTATAGGTGTATTTTTAATATATATTTTTTAATATATCTTTCTTTCTCCAACATATTTTCGGTGAAAAAGATATTAGTAATACATGTCGCCGGAATATTCCAAAATGTCGGTTGGGGATGATCTTCGTTAGGAATATCGCGGGAATATCCCGAAAATGTCGGAAGGGAATCATATTGATCATGCATGTCGCGTAGACGTTCACTGGACATCAAACCGTGATATTGCGACACTGAGGGGAGGTTGCGACATCGAGGGGATGTTCCGGGGACATCGCAATGTTACCTGGGTTACTACTACTGTATAAAGCAATGTTTACTACTATTATTTTATATATACTAACATTCCTTAATTTTAGGTATTAGTATTTACTATTATTTATCATGGTAAATATTAGCCATTAGTAAATTAAATATTGGTAAATATTAGTAAATAATAATAAATATTAATAAATAACAGTAATTATTAATATTTAGTATTAGTTATTAATAAATAATAGTAACTATTAGCATATAATAGATGGGGTGGTACTTATAATTACCATTTGAATATGATAGAAATGCTTCAAAAGAGAGTGATTAGAATTGTAACTCGGTGATTTTTTGGCTCATACTGATCCTCTCTTTTATAGTACTGGAATATTGTAGGCTAAGGACCCACATTAATATTTATTTGCTAGTTTATTTATTCAAGAATAAAGAAAAATTTAACTATCCCTCATTTTCATATGCTACAAGATACTCCAATAATCCTATTCTAAACTTACATAGATTAACTTTAACAGAACACAGTGTACACTATTCAGCCTCAAAAGCTTGGCACTCTTTACCTATCCATCTAAAAGATATTCAGTCATTAAATTCATTCAAAAGAGCATTAAAATAGTTTTTTATTCATAGATATAGGGTTGAGAATTAACTTTTGTATATTCTTTAGCATTTATATAACACCTTATTTTTTCATATCATAATGTATGCACCAATTTTTGAGACAATATTGTTGGTTTGTGTAATGGAAGAAAATTTCTTTTTTTTATTAGTTTTTTTTTTTCAAGTAGGTAAAGTAGGAAATAAATCATGTCTAAGTACTGGTAATATCAACGATTTTTTAACCGAAAATTTCCCAATTAGGGGAATTGTATAATGGCTTGATGTTATTATAACTGTTTTTTTTTCACTTTTCATCAATAAATATCCTCATCCTTATATATTTCTTTAAAATTAGTCTAAATTAGGTTATTGATAATGACTATTTTATTATTCACTTTTTCGTCGTTTCCCTTGTGCTGCACTTCATTAATCTTATGTTTTGTGTTAGGTAGACTCGTAAACTTCTTTTACTTTCACCTTTCCTAATTTCCTCTTCCATCTGTGAGTGAAGACGATGGCGTTTCTGCCATATTCCATGAATATGAGGGTCACACACATCATCACATCAACACTGAATCCAACAACACATGTACTACATGCAACTAGTAACCCAAATATTCTTAATAGAAATTAATTATTTTCAGGAACCAGTGAGTTCATTCAGATTCACAAGCCTGATGATTTAACAACCCAGTTAGTTGAATATGAAGATCTGCATTCATATCAAATAAATAAGATGAAATCTCTGGATAATATGATAGAAATTATTTCTCATTCTTGTGCTGATATTAATGAGATTGATAATAATTGTGGAAATGCGGATGTGGCTGAGTCAAAACCAAGAGTTGTTGGTGATGAGTCGGAAGTGGATGATAAATTGGAAGATGTAAAAACAACAGAAAGCAAGGATGCAAAAACCGCCGACGGCGAGATGGACCAGATTGCCGACCGCAAGGAGCCCGAGACTGTTGACACCGAGGAGCCCGAGACTGTTGACACCGAGGAGCCCGAGACTGTTGACACCGAGGAGCCCGAGACTGTTGACACCGAGGAGCCCGAGACTGTTGACACTGAGGAGCACGAGACTGTTGACACTGAGGAGCACGAGACTGTTGACACTGAGGATCACGAGACTGTTGACACTGAGGAGCCCGAGACTGTTGACACCGATGAGCCCGAGACTGTTGACACCGATGAGCACGAAACTGTTGACACCGATGAGCCCGAAACTGTTGAAGCGGAAATGGTAAAAGTAGCAAATGCTCATGTAAGTGAATCATTGGTAGGAAAATCCAATGAAGTTGAATCAGTGGTGGTAAAGGCCAATGAAGTTGAATCAGTGGTGGTAAAGGCCAATGAAGTTGAATCAGTGGTGGTAAAGGCCAATGAAGTTGAATCAGTGGTGGTGAAGGCCAATGAAGTTGAATCAGTGGTGTTAAAGGCCAATGAAGTTGAATCAGTGGTGTTAAAGGCCAATGAAGTTGAATCAGTGGTGTTAAAGGCCAATGAAGTTGAATCAGTGGTGGTAAAGGCCAATGAAGTTGAATCAGTGGTGGTAAAGGCCAATGAAGTTGAATCAGTGGTGGTGAAGGCCAATGAAGTTGAATCAGTGGTGTTAAAGGCCAATGAAGTTGAATCAGTGGTGGTAAAGACCAATGAAGATGAATCAGTGGTGGGAAAGACCAATGAAAATGAATCAGTGGTGGTAAAGTCCAATGAAGATGAATCAGTGGTGGTAAAGACCGATGAAGATGAATCAGTGGTGGGAAAGACCAATGAAGATGAATCAGTGGTGGTAAAGTCCAATGAAAATGAATCAGTGGTGGTAAAGTCCAATGAAGATGAATCAGTGGTGGTAAAGACCAATGAAGATGGATCAGTGGTGGTAAAGACCAATGAAGAAGAATCAGTGGTGGTAAAGACCAATGGAGATGAATCAGTGGTGGTAAAAACCAATGAAGATGAATCAGTGGTGGTAAAGACCAATGAAGATGAATCAGTGGTGATAAAGTTCAATGAAGATGAATCAGTGGTGATAATGTTCAATGAAGATGAATCAGTGGTGATAATGTTCAATGAAGATGAATCAGTGGTGGTAAAGACCAATGAAGATGAATCAGTGGTGGTAAAGACCTATGAAGATGAATCAGTGGTGGTAAAGACCAATGAAGATGAATCAGTGGTGGTAAAGACCAATGAAGATGAATCAGTGGTGGTAAAGACCAATGAAGATGAATCAGTGGTGGTAAAGACCAATGAAGATGAATCAGTGGTGGTAAAGACCAATGAAGATGAATCAGTGGTGGTAAAGACCAATGAAGATGAATCAGTGGTGGTAAAGACCAATGAAGATGAATCAGTGTTGGGAAAGACCAATGAAGATGAATCAGTGGTGGGAAAGACCAATGAAGATGAATCAGTGGTGGTAAAGTCCAATGAAGATGAATCAGTGGTGGTAAAGACCGATGAAGATGAATCAGTGGTGGGAAAGACCAATGAAGATGAATCAGTGGTGGTAAAGTCCAATGAAGATGAATCAGTGGTGGTAAAGTCCAATGAAGATGAATCAGTGGTGGTAAAGACCAATGAAGATGAATCAGTGGTGGTAAAGACCAATGAAGATGAATCAGTGGTGGTAAAGACCAATGAAGATGAATCAGTGGTGGTAAAGACCAATGAAGATGAATCAGTGGTGGTAAAGACCAATGAAGATGAATCAGTGGTGGTAAAGACCAATGAAGATGAATCAGTGGTGGTAAAGACCAATGAAGATGAATCAGTGGTGGTAAAGACCAATGAAGATGAATCAGTGGTGGTAAAGACTAATGAAGATGAATCAGTGCTGGTAAAGACTAATGAAGATGAATCAGTGCTGGAAAAGACCAATGAAGATGAATCAATAATTAATGATCGTGAAGGTGAATCAAAGCTGGCAAAATCCGATGAAGTTGTACAGAGGGTTGTAATCTCTGATGACAAAGAAGAAGAAAAGGTAGGTGTCGTAAAAATAGAAGATGACGTTGAAGAGGAAAGAAAATATGTTGTAGCACCCAATAAAAATCAGAGGAAAGTTAAAGAGATATATGAGATTGAGCATTGTAATAATGATTGTGATGAGAATGCAAGAAATGCGCATGCGCGAGACGAGAATGAGGAGACTTGTGGTAAGGAGAATAAGAACACTGATATAAGTGCAAATACCAGTAGTAATACAATTGGAGAAGTTGAGGAATATGAATTATTAGACAATGAGGATATATCATATCAACAGATGAATCATCCATCTGTTGAACCAACTATGAATACTACACTAATTAATGATATATCGTTCAATAGTACATTATCAAGTGATATATCAATCAATAGATCACCACCCTTGAACAATTCGATGAACAGAACACCATCAGTAGATTTATCAATTCACAGAACACCACCTGATAATACATCGTATACAAGACCACCACCTAATAATACATCGTATACAAGACCACCACCTAATAATACATCGTATACAAGACCACCACCTAATAATACATCGTATACAAGACCACCACCTAATAATATATCGTATACAAGACCACCACCTAATAATACATCGTATACAAGACCACCACCTAATAATACATCGTATACAAGACCACCACCTAATAATATATCGTATACAAGACCATCACTTAATAATACATCGTATACAAGACCACCACTGACAAATCAGTCGTTTTATAGACCACCAATATTAGATGCACCATTCAATAGACCACAATATATAGAAATGTCGCATAATAGACCACCTTTTCCAAATATATCTGCAGGTCCAGCAGTTCCTGTATTCAATACATTGCCCCATTATAACAGAGTTGACATGCATACACAAAATTTTCCTCCTACAGCTCATTATAGCAATGTTCAGAATGCAAATCCATTTCTACTTATTTCGAATCCTAACAATATCAATAATTATTATACTGTTGTCCCTTTAGTAAGTTATATACAAACTTCTAACCCTTCAAATAGATCATTTATCAATGCAGAGCATAATCAACCACCTTATACTAGACCAAGACCAATGTACACAACAAATTCATGTTTTATGAACTACGCTTCTGGTTCAGGATACAGCCCAATTCTGCCTCCTACAAATCAGGTTACAGGAAGTTACCCCGCTTCTTATTCTAATGAGCATCAACAATGTCCTCTTTATTCAGTTGATGGTCAAGTTTCTGAAGAAAGCCAATACTCAGATTCTCTAAGGAGGATAACTACAACATCAAATACTATTTCTTCAAATCCGGTAAACACAGATACTTCACTAAATGCCAGAGAAAATTTTCATAACATTGAGAATTTAAATGCTAATAATATTTCTGGCGTCAATGTCTCTTCTATTGCTGATCATCATCCATACATCACAGGAATTAGAACTCCTGAAATTATTCCATCTGTCGAAAATTCCCTTGCTGCTGAGGTTCCCACAGCTAACATTGCTTCCTATTCATCAGCTAACGTTGCTTCCTCTCACTCAGCTAACATTGCTTCCTATCCCTCAGCTAACATTGCTTCTTATCCCTCAGCTAACATTGCTTCCTCTCACTCAGCTAACATTGGTTCCTCTCACTCACCTAACATTGGTTCCTCTCACTCACCTAACATTGGTTCCTCTCACTCAGCTAATATTGCTTCCTCTCACTCAGCTAATATTGCTTCCTATCCCTCAGCTAACATTGCTTACTCTCCATCAGCTAACATTACTTCCTCTCCATCAGCTAACATTGCTTCCTCTCACTCAGCTAACATTGCTCCCTCTCAATCAGCTAACATTGCTTCCTCTCACTCAGCTAACATTGCTTCCTCTCAATCAGCTAACATAGCTTCCTATCCCTCAGCTAACATTGCTTCCTCTTCATCAGCTAACGTTGCTTCCTCTCACTCAGCTAACATTGCTTCCTCTCCATCAGCTCACATTGCTTCCTCTCACTCAGCTAACATTGCTTCCTCTCAATCAGCTAACATAGCTTCCTATCCCTCAGCTAACATTGCTTCCTATCCCTCAGCTAACATTGCTTCCTATCCCTCAGCTAACATTGCTTCCTCTCCATCAGCTAACATTGCTTCCTCACCATCAGCTAACATTGCTTCCTCTCACTCAGCTAACATTGCTTCCTCTCACTCAGCTAACATTGCTTCCTTTCAATCAGCTAACAGTGCTTCCTCTCACTCAGCTAACATTGCTTCCTCTCACTCAGCTAACATTGCTTCCTCTCACTCAGCTAACATTGCTTCCTATCCCTCAGCTAACATTGCTTCCTATCCCTCAGCTAACATTGCTTCCTCTCCATCAGCTAACATTGCTTCCTATCCCTCAGCTAACATTGCTTCCTCTCCATCAGCTAACATTGCTCCCTATCCCTCAGCTAACAATGCTTCCTCTCACTCAGCTAACAATGCTTCCTCTCACTCAGCTAACATTGCGTCCTGTCCCTCAGCTAACATTGCTTCCTATCCCTCAGCTAACATTGCTTCCTCTCCCTCAGCTAACATTGCTTCCTCTCCCTCAGCTAACATTGCTTCCTATCCCTCAGCTAATATTGCTTCCCTTCCCTCAGGTAACATTGCTTCCTCTCCATCAGCTAACATTGCTTCCTATCCATCAGCTAACATTGCTTCCTATCCCTCAGCTAACATTGCTTCCTATCCCTCAGCTAACAATGCTTCCTATCCCTCAGCTAACATTGCTTCCTATCCCTCAGCTAACATTGCTTCCTATCCCTCAGCTAATATTGCTTCCTATCCCTCAGCTAAACTTGCTTCCTATCCTTCAGCTAACATTGCTTCCTATCCCTCAGCTAATATTGCTTCCTATCCATCAGGTAACATTGCTTCCTCTCCATCAGCTAACATTGCTTCCTCTCCATCAGCTAACATTGCTTCCTATCCCTCAGCTAACATTGCTTCCTATCCCTCAGCTAACAATGCTTCCTATCCCTCAGCTAACATTGCTTCCTATCCCTCAGCTAATATTGCTTCCTATCCCACAGCTAATATTGCTTCCTATCCCTCAGCTAAACTTGCTTCCTATCCCTCAGCTAACATTGCTTCCTCTCCCTCAGCTAACATTGCTTCCTATCCCTCAGCTAACATTGCTTCCTATCCCTCAGCTAACATTGCTTCCTCTCCATCAGCTAACAATGCTTCCTCTCCATCAGCTAACATTGCTTCCTCTCACTCAGCTAACATTACTTCCTCTCACTCAGCTAACATTACTTCCTCTCATTCAGCTAACATTGCTTCCTATCCCTCAGCTAACAATGCTTCCTCTCTATCAGCTAACATTACTTCCTCTCACTCAGCTAACATTGCTTCCTCTCCATCAGCTAACATTGCTTCCTATCCCTCAGCTAACATTGCTTCCTCTCCATCAGCTAACATTGCTTCCTCTCCATCAGCTAACATTACTTCCTCTCACTCAGTTAACATTGCTTCCTCTCACTCAGCTAACATTGCTTCCTATTCCTCAGCTAACATTGCTTCCTATCCCTCAGCTAACATTGCTTCCTCTCTCTCCGCAAACATTGCTTCCTCTCTCTCAGCAAACATTGCTTCCTCTCTCTCAGCAAACATTGCTTCCTCTCTCTCAGCAAACATTGCTTCCTCTCTCTCAGCAAACATTGCTTCCTCTCACTCAGCTAACATTGCTTCCTCTCACTCAGCTAACATTGCTTCCTCTCACTCAGCTAACATTGCTTCCTATCCCTCAGCTAACATTGCTTCTTCTCCATCAGCTAACATTGCTTCCTCTCCCTCAGCTAACATTGCTTCCTCTCCCTCAGCTAACATTGCTTCATCTCCATCAGCTAACATTGCTTCATCTCCATCAGCTAACATTGCTTCCTCTCCTAATAGAACGCTTCCTAACAAAATAATTCGGCCCGCCATCACCAATATGAATCCTGCCACCACGAAGACTACACTCGCCACTGCCATCCAGAAGACTCCACCTGCCACTGCCATCCTGAAGACTCCACCTGCCACTGCCATCCTGAAGACTACACCCGCCACTGCCATCCTGAAGACTCCACCTGCCCCTGCCATCCTGAAGACTCCACCTGCCCCTGCCATCCTGAAGACTACACCCGCCACTGCCATCCTGAAGACTACACCCGCCACTGCCATTCTGAAGACTCCACCTGCCCCTGCCATCCTGAAGACTTCACCCGCCACTGCCATCCTGAAGACTCCACCTGCCACTGCCATCCTGAAGACTACACCTGCCACTGCCATCCTGAAGACTACACCTGCCACTGCCATCCTGAAGACTACACCCGCCACTGCCATCCTGAAGACTCCACCTGCCTCTGCCATCCTGAAGACTCCACCTGCCTCTGCCATCCTGAAGACTCCACCTGCCTCTGCCATCCTGAAGACTCCACCTGCCTCTGCCATCCTGAAGACTCCACCTGCCTCTGCCATCCTGAAGACTAGAACCTCCACTGCCATCCTGAAGACTGCACCCACCACTGCCGCAATGAAGACTCCTCTTTTAATCCATTCCAGAATCAAGAAAGTTCCACCACTGACACATGTCGAAAATATGAATACTTCTCTTCCAGCCATTATTGAGAACACTCTACTTCTGGCTGCCGATGACAACAAGAAGACTTCTCGTTCAACCGTGGACTCCTATGCTATCATAGAGAATTCTTCTTTCACCACCTACGCGAGCATTACTAAAAAGGCTGCTCTTCTGGCCATCACCGCCACCAACAGCAAAAATACTCCTCCGGAGGACAAGACTCCTCTAGAGAACAAGACTCCTCTAGAGAACAAGACTCCTCTAGAGAACAAGACTCCTCTAGAGAACAAGACTCCTCTAGAGAACAAGACTCCTCTAGAGAACAAGACTCCTCTAGAGAACAAGACTCCTCTAGAGAACAAGACTCCTCTAGAGAACAAGACTCCTCCAGAGAACAAGACTCTTCCTGAGAACAAGACTCTTCCTGAGAACAAGACTCTTCCGGAGAACAAGACTCTTCCGGAGAACAAGACTCTTCCGGAGAACAAGACTCTTCCGGAGAACAAGACTCTTCCGGAGAACAAGACTCTTCCGGAGAACAAGACTCTTCCGGAGAACAAGACTCTTCCGGAGAACAAGACTCTTCCGGAGAACAAGACTCTTCCGGAGAACAAAACTCTTCCGGAGAACAAGACTCTTCCGGAGAACAAGACTCTTCCGGAGAACAAGACTCTTCCGGAGAACAAGACTCTTCCGAAGAACAAGACTCTTCCGAAGAACAAGACTCTTCCGGAGAACAAGACTCTTCCGGAGAACAAGACTCTTCCGGAGAATAAGACTCTTCCGGAGAACAAGACTCTTCCGGAGAACAAGACTCTTCCGGAGAACAAGACTCTTCCGGAGAACAAGACTCTTCCGAAGAACAAGACTCTTCCGAAGAACAAGACTCTTCCGAAGAACAAGACTCTTCCGAAGAACAAGACTCTTCCGAAGAACAAGACTCTTCTGAAGAACAAGACTCTTCTGAAGAACAAGACTCTTCTGAAGAACAAGACTCTTCCGAAGAACAAGACTCTTCCGAAGAACAAGACTCTTCCGAAGAACAAGATTTTTCCGGAGAACAAGATTTTTCCGGAGGACAAGATTTTTCCGGAGGACAAGATTTTTCCGGAGGACAAGATTTTTCCGGAGGACAAGACTCTTCCGGAGGACAAGACTCTTCCGGAGGACAAGACTCTTCCGGAGGACAAGACTCTTCCGGAGGACAAGACTCTTCCGGAGGACAAGACTCTTCCGGAGGACAAGACTCTTCCGGAGGACAAGACTCTTCCGGAGGACAAGACTCTTCCGGAGGACAAGACTCTTCCGGAGGACAAGACTCTTCCGGAGGACAAGACTCTTCCGGAGGACAAGACTCTTCCGGAGGACAAGACTCTTCCGGAGGACAAGACTCTTCCGGAGGACAAGACTCTTCCGGAGGACAAGACTCTTCCGGAGGACAAGACTCTTCCGGAGGACAAGACTCTTCCGGAGGACAAGACTCTCCCGGAGGACAAGACTCTTCCGGAGGACAAGACTCTTCCGGAGGACAAGACTCTTCCGGAGGACAAGACTCTTCCGGAGGACAAGACTCTTCCGGAGGACAAGACTCTTCCGGAGGACAAGACTCTTCCGGAGGACAAGACTCTTCCGGAGGACAAGACTCTTCCGGAGGACAAGACTCTTCCGGAGGACAAGACTCTTCCGGAGGACAAGACTCTTCCGGAGGACAAGACTCTTCCGGAGGACAAGACTCTTCCGGAGGGAGAGACTCTTCCGGAGGACAAGACTCTTCCGGAGGGAGAGACTCTTCCGGAGGACAAGACTCTTCCGGAGGACAAGACTCTTCCGGAGGACAAGACTCCTCCGGAGGATGAGACTCCTCTTGTGGTGGGCAAGACGCTCCAAAATTCAAAAGCACCCCCTTGTTCTAATAAAATTCCTGTCAACAAAATTCCAATTTTCAATTCTGAGACTACACTCACAGATATTCTGAAACTTTGGAATAAATTTGGAGAGAACATTACACAAATTAATGAAACTTGTGAACAAGTTGGAAATTTGAATACCGCCAATCCAACACTTCAAGATTCGAAATCTATTTCAGTCCTTCCTAATGAGATAGATATAAATGAAACAAACGTAGATTTAGATGCTACGAAGGTAACTTCAGATAATGTTGATGCTGAAAAACATGCACCCAATACATACGATTTTATTATTGAAATGACTAAGAAGATAAAAAAAAACTATCCAATTTTCTCATTCTTATCTTCGCATATGACTCCTTCTTCCCTGATGGAACTTGACCACAACTTTTTGGGGAAGTACATTTCTCTGCATTGGTTGGCTGCTAGAGAAGCCATAAAGTTTTTTTGTGAGTATTTATGAATATTGCCTCTTTTAATTTATATTGATTATTTATTCAACAGCGTACAAGGGTTCTCTCATGAAACTGTCTTTGGTGAATGGAAGATAAGGTAGTGGACCGAACTGTTGTAATTTTGATTAAGTGATGTTTTTTTCATTTTTAGCATATTCATCATTTATTTAACGCTACTTGTAGTTTTAGAGGATATCGCTAGGATTATGCTCTGAAAATAAGAGGTGTTAAGCTCCTTATTTTGCCCTGATCTTTGTTGGGGCGTTCCTTGAGCGCTCGTTACCGTTCACATAATTGATCCCCGTTAAAGAAACCCCGTTCCTGAAAGTTATGAGATTCACAAAATATCATAAAAAGCAATTAATTCGATTGGGCAAGACTGAAGTCCATAAAAATATTAATTTAGGATACTATTGTATTTAAATCCTATAACTATGATTCCATGTTCAATTTATTCACCATGAGTTAGTTTGATACTAATTCTGATATATGCTTAAATCTTTATGATGACAAATAAAAAAATCTTGAAAATCAATTGAATGTTCTCCAATTTAATTGCTTTTCATCTTCCCTCTTCAACCAGCTCGTTTCAAATTAAATCAAAACCAGGACGGAAGATTAATACTGACTACGTTTATCAACTGGTTGAACATTTGTATTAGTTACTACCCTAAATGCAACAGCCAAGATAAAATCCCTAAGATGATTATGCAGGAGTTCAATAACGCCTCAGCCCTACTGATTGCAAGCCACTATGTATGGGAGAGGAAAGCTTCTCTAAAGGTACTGATTAACTTTCTAACAATATTCTTGCACGCAGGGGGCAGGGGGTCTGATTAGCAGACTAGGGGTTTGAAACATTATTGCCGATGCCCACTCATTGTCCCGAGGCTACGTCTAGGTAGGCCTTCTTTTTGTTATATTGTAGGATTTAGGTTTTGTTTAGTTTGGTGCACCTATTTCCCTTTGTTTTTTTCCTCAATTTTTTCTTCTGCTATCCTCTTCCTTCTGCCTTGCTATATCTATGGGTAAGCAGACTGACTGTGTAGGTCTCTGATCTATGGATTTCTATTCTTGCCATCCATGCGCTGGGTCGGCACGGTTAACTGTGGTGGCCGATTAGTCGACCAAGTGAATGGAGTGAACTTTCACTGTCCCCTCTTCTACGAAGCCTTCCTCTCTTCATGTCTCTTTGGATCACCTCCTGTATTGGATAGAGAAAATTTAAACCTCGAAAATGATAATAATAAAATTCTTGCACGCATACTTAATTAAAATCTAATGAGCTTTTTCGGATTAATTATAAAGATACCTGAAATTTCAAAAATATATTCTTATTGTGGATACTGTTCTCAATTTTCTCTATTATATTATTGAATATGTACGATTGTACATGCTATAATTGCCTAAGATTTTGAAGTCAACTACATATTCAATAATATAATAGAGAAAATTGAGAACAGTATCCACAATAAGAATATATTTTTGAAATTTCAGGTATCTTTATAATTAATCCGAAAGAAAATTAATGCACGCTGCTATAGTTTTTCATTTTTTTAACTGTATGATATAGTTCTGAAATCTTGAACTAAAAAAATGTTTGTTTGTTTCTTGAGTTATATTTTTGTACTGTTATAACTATTTATACCTACTTCCACGATGAAGAAATACTAGCAATAATTTCTCCGTTTCAGACATTTGAAGGTTCCTTCATAAAACAAGACTACCCAGCAGAACACAGCTCTACATCAATCCTCAAACATCTTGCAGTTGAATACTCTACTACCATGAAACAGAGATATGAACCTTACCTGCTGTTTAGCTTCTATGCTGGATTGGAGATCTACGTAAAGGTAAGCTTCTATGATATCAAATTGAACTGAATTTAAGGGGAACGATCCACATTTCAGGATTTTTCTTTTTTGTGGACTGATTATTCCGAAATATGCCCTCAGGGGCTCTATCATTGAGCTGTCTGTGGTGAATTAAAGAGAAGGGGGGTTGCCGTCTCTTGGGACCCGAACTGTTGTAATTTGGATCATGAATTTGATTTATTTTTTTATTTTTACCTTGTTCATCATCCTTTAATGCTACTTGTAGTTTTAGAGGATAACGCTAAGGCTGTGCTCTTCAACTACGAGATATTAGATTTTTGTGTTAGGTAGGCTTGTAGGCAACATTGACTATCACCTCTTCCTTTTCCTCTTCCAACCGTGAGTTTAGCCACCGGTGCTTGTGTCACTTCTCGTCACATTCCTTGGTAAGTGACTATATTCACGGAGTAGCTTTTCTGCATTCATGAGCATTTGTAACCGACGGTGGTAAGTAACTTTGCTCATGGTGCCACTTTCCTTTCTGACTGGTTCTTCCACTCCTCTGTATTCAATTTCCATTTGACGTCAGCGGTATGATCAAAATGGTCGAAGCTGACGTTCAGCCCCTACTAAAAATTAATTGTTCTGAAATATGGAAGGTATATGTAACTTCGCATATAAACACATTTTGATCGTAATAACTTTTTTTCGATTTTGGCATTAGTTTTTGAGAATATTGAGATTTTGTATAAAAAATTCGAAAATTTAAAAAAAAAATAGAAGTCTATATGAATATATGCTAGAACAAAAACGAAGACAGTTTTAGAATCCTTGTAACATTTAATGAGAAATGAGAGCACATGAGAGCGATATTTAACTTTTTCCTTCCCGTTTTTTTCTATCGGCCATTTTTGATAACTAACCAAATTTTCAAAACGGGCTAGATTTTTGGTTTGAACTGTTATGAAAAATAAGAGATTTTGGAAATTGGAAAAATTGTCCCTACTTTCGTTAAAATTCAATCGAGGATGCAAAAACTGCCTTTGGTTTTATTGTAGCGTGAAAACTAAGAGACCTTCTACAAATTTCCAGTTTGAAAATTCACATTTTGCAAAATTGGACTTAAAGTACACTGCTTAATTAACATTCCTTTCCCAACCAAAATAAATTACAATTTTTTATACTCACCTGCATCTTTTTGGATCCTCCTGAGGGCGATTCTAGTGTCCGTAGCCAAAAAATTAGGGTCATGAAAGACGATTATGTATAGACCCTTTTTCAGCAAAAATAATTTTTCTATAATTTTTTCCCAACTCATGACTGCATGAATTTTATAGTCGGGAATTCAATCGTTGATCCCAGTGAACTATAAAATATTTTTTATTCATACTACCTTATCTTGTGAAGCTCAGTATTCTCAAAAGTTTTAAATACTACTCGTGATTACACTTCATTCAACGAGTATTAGCTAAATTAACCATTCATCCTTAAGTTACTGTTACTTTGGTTTTTCGTTCATCTCATTTTGATTTGAGTTCTTTTTGCTGACTATGGTTTCAGGGTTAAACGAGCGTCTATCTATTTGTATAGTTTTAATCGTGACCGGACAATTGCCACCCGTGGACAATTGGCACCCGCGGACAATTGGCACCCGCGGACAATTGGCACCCGCGGGCGGACAATTGGCACCCGCGGGCGGACAATTGGCACCCGCGGGCGGACAATTGGCACCCGCGGACAATTGGCACCCGCGGACAATTGGCACCCGCGGACAATTGCCACCCAAATATTTATTATCAGGCATATTAACTTCAAAAATGAAGATAATATATGTATATTATTTGTACGATTAATTATTAATTGTATACATTAGGTATAGGATAAAAAATTTAATTCCACATTTAATATTTTTATTATAAAATCAATTATTCCCATAGTTGATATAATAGATTATATGTTGTATTAATACGAATTATTTCCATCATTCAATTGATCATGTCTATAGTAAATTAAAATATCTTCCTTTATCAATACTTCATTAATAATCTAATATCCATATTCTAGGAGCGACTTTTGTTTCTGACTGCTTCTTCAAGTCCCTTGCATTTAATTTCCTTTTTTTTTTTTGATGTCAGTGATATAGTCAACCAAATGACTGAAACAGAAGATATTCCATTAATAGAATTAAATTATCTCGCCCGGAATAGGACTTTATTTATAATTATTTGCTATTACTGCCCAGTAATATAATTTACAAGTTAAGAATCCTGACAAAATAATTATGGTTGTGACAATATGTTTTTATAATCATAAATCCTGAAAATGTTATAGACGAAGGGAATTAAACAGTTTTGTATCGTTCTAGAGAAGTGGTATAAAGTATTCGATAACATTAGATTTAAAAATATAAGATTTAAACAACAGATTCAGAAACCGGATAATAATATTTTTATCTTATAATGTATATAATTAATAGTTAATCGTACAACAATGATATAAATATTTTATCAACATTTTTAAAGTTAAGAGGCCTGATATTAATTATTTGGGTGGCAATTGTCCGGGGGTGGCAATTGTCCGGGGGTGGCAATTGTCCGGGGGTGGCAATTGTCCGTAGGTGGCAATTGTCCGTAGGTGGCAATTGTCCGTAGGTGGCAATTGTCCTAGCACCAGTTTGAATTACTACCAAGTGATGCATAGATTCAGAGGCTTCTTTATTAGTTGATTGCAATTACTTCTGAATTACTCTTCTTCTTCCTCCAATTTTTTTTCAATCTTGTGATAATCACCTGTCACCATATACCTGCTTCCATTCGTATGACCTTGTTGTAGTAGCTCTTGAGAAATTATAAATATATTCAGTATATAGATTTAATGTCAAATCCACATTGAGCCGGAATGAAAAATTTTCAACAAATACAATCTATACTTTCCTCTGATCAGCGTATTTACTAAAAACTATAACCGAGTCAATTCTTCCAACAGATTAAACCCCACAACTTGAAATGGGCATTTGAAGAATATCCCACAGCAATCCTCAACTGCCTCTCTGCAGAATACAAGAAGCCCAAATTGACTAATTATATGTTTGCAAACAAATACGTTAGCATGCTGCACATTAGTCATTTTCTGTGCGTGAATGATCTCCATCAGGGGTAACTATTAATTGATTTATTCCACATATCTATATGGTATATGCTAAAGAGAAAGTAAATAGTGAAGTACAAAGAATCTTTTATAATATTCATGCTATAAGCAAGCTGCAGATACTTTCCTGTGTTTTCACCCCGTCACTTCCATTTTAATGAAACAAATATATTAACCCTTTCCCACCTGAAACTCTATTTTTCGTTTTTATTATATTTTTAAAGAATGCACCTTATTAGTCACAAAAGCGCATTTTATATAATAACTTTTAAAAAATAGCTCAGTATGCCATTCGCAGGCCCAGAGCGGAAATTTCTGTCATGTTATATACTTACCGTAGGAACATGACTGAATTTCCCATCTTCTTCTATGCTTTCATCATGTACATTACTGGGGAGAAGCCCAAGAACAGACATACACATAATAGCTTGGACCACGAACATGGTAAAATAGCATATAATTTCATGGCAACTGCAGACGCCTTCAGGAGCGAAAAGGTTAAAGAACTTATTTAAACTTAGGCCTTTTTACATGTATCCTGAATAGCGATTTAACGATTTCTCGCTTATTTTTATCCTTTCTTGCCCCTTTCTTCATTTCAGAGAACCTAGATATGGATAATTAAAAGATACTCATCGAAATATTGACAATGAATAGTGTATATATATTGACGGAAACATGTGTAATAGGAGGCATTACAAGCATCAATGCTAAAATATGTGTTCTTTAAGGGGACAGTCCCAGGTTTGTAAAAGCTTGTTTATTATTGAAGCTACGGTCGTGAAACTTTGTTCACATATATAAATTTGAATTTAGTTTTGTTTTTGTTTGAGAATTTTTTTCGATTTGACGAGTTTCGAACGAGTAACGAGTTTTGAACCAATGAAAAAAACGTTACTCCCAAAGTTTTGGAGTTAGGGTACAGCGGTTTTTTGCTTTCGATGCTTTCATGAATGCTCTACAACATGTAGCAAACTAAATTTGATTTTAAAATTTATTTATTGAAATTTCGAAAATTTCACTTTTTCCCAAAAAAAATATTTTTAACAATGTATTTTTAAAAATTGATGTTCAAAATCAAACATATATTTGCTATATATTGTAGAAAATTCATAGGATCATCGAATGCATGAAGCGGCGATTCTGTAACTTCCAAACTTTTTACAAAATATCAAAAATGAATACGAAATTTGCAACCTTTGCAACTATTCAGGAGAGCAATAATAAAAAAAATAAGATTACAAATGCCACTAAATCCCCAAGACCAGGCAAGCCCGGTATTGTCCACTCGATGGTGAGGGTGTCTATCAGGCACCACCTGACTCACTGTGGTAAAGTTCAACACAAAAACAAGAACAAGAACACACAACCAAAAACCGCTATTTGGATCTAAAAACCGAAAATGGCGGGGACTGCCCCCCTAATATATTTCTTTTATTAAAACAAAAGTAGCGGGGTGATAACAGAAAAGCGGCACCATCAACCTTGTCATTGTCCAGACTTTTATTGAATAATTTGAAATTTTAGGTATTTGTTTTACATTTATATTTGTCTTAGTACTTGTTCCCTATAAAGTATTAGCCTTTATAAATAAGCCCCGCCCCACCTTGGAGTTTTTATGCTATTTTTTAAATATTTTTAAGACTAAACTTTCTCATAAATTTTGCTACAGATTGACCTTCATTCAAAACAACTTGATAAACTTCACAATGTGTGTATATTTTTATTAAATGATACTCTTTCCTTCAGAAATGTGAAGGCCGACCTTTTATCTGCTCTAAATGAAAAGTTCGACCGGTTAATCTCTCAGAACGAGGTGGCTCTGAACGATGTGATTCTCCTTTTCCTCGACCTGACTATTGGCATTTTTGAGGAATTCGTCATAGAACAAAGTGAGATTACGAAAGGAAAATGATGAAGACTAGGCATTGAAGTGTTCTAGAGGAGGCATTGAGTGTTCTAGAGGAGGCATTGAAGTGTTCTAGAGGAGGCATTGAAGTGTTCTAGAGGAGGCATTGAGTGATCTAGAGGAGGCGTTGCAGTGTTCTAGATGAGGCGTTGAAGTGTTGTAGAGGAGGCGTTGAAGTGTTCTAGAGAAGGCATTGAAGCGTTCTAGAGGATACGTTGAAATGTTCTAGAGGAGGCGTTGAAGTGTTCTAGAGAAGGCATTGAAGCGTTCTAGAGGAAACGTTGAAATGTTCTAGAGGAGGCGTTGAAGTGTTCTAGAGAAGGCATTGAAGCGTTCTAGAGGAAACGTTGAAATGTTCTAGAGGAGGCGTTGAAGTGTTCTAGAGGAGGCGTTGAAGTGTTCTAGAGGAGGCGTTGAAGTGTTCTAGAGGAGGCGTTGAAGTGTTCTAGAGGAGGCATTGAAGTGTTCTAGAGGAGGCATTGAAGTGTTCTAGAGGAGGCATTGAAGTGTTCTAGAGGAGGCATTGAAGTGTTCTAGAGGAGGCATTGCAGTGTTCTAGAGGAGGCATTGCAGTGTTGTAGAGGTGGCGTTGAAGTGTTCTAGAGGAAACGTTGAAATGTTCTAGAGGAGGCGTTGAAGTGTTCTAGAGGAGGCGTTGAAATGTTCTAGAGGAGGCGTTGAAATGTTCTAGAGGAGGCGTTGAAATGTTCTAGAGGAGGCGTTGAAATGTTCTAGAGGAGGCGTTGAATTGTTCTAGAGGAGGCGTTGAAATGTTCTAGAGGAGGCGTTGAAATGTTCTAGAGGAGGCGTTGAATTGTTCTATAGGAGGCGTTGAATTGTTCTATAGGAGGCGTCGAATTGTTCTATAGGAGGCGTTGAATTGTTCTATAGGAGGCGTTGAAGTGTTCTAGAGGAGGCGTTGAAGTGTTCTAGAGGAGGCGTTGAAGTGTTCTAGAGGAGGCGTTGAAGTGTTCTATAGGAGGCGTTGGCGTGTATTTGAGGAGGCGTCGGGGTGTATTTGAGGAGGCATAGGGGTGTATTTGAGGAGGCGATGGAGTGTATTTGAGGAGGCGATGGAGTGTATTTGAGGAGGCGATGGAGTGTTTTTGAAAAGGCGATGGAGTGTTTTTGAAAAGGCTATGAAGAAGTGTTTTTGAGGAGACTTTGCAGAAGTGTTTTTGAGGAGGCGTTGAATAAGTGTTTTTGAGGAGGCGTTGAAGATGTGTTTTTGAGGAGACGTTGAAGATGTGTTTTTGAGGAGACGTTGAAGAGGTGTTTTTGAGGAGGCGTTGAACTAATTATTATATTATATATAATTACTGTAGCTTAAAGGAGCAGTGTATAGTCACTAAAAGTCAATTTCTGTATAGTATTTCAGTTATGGGTCAATTGTATATGTATGATAATATATTTACCTGAGTCTCCAGAGGCTCTCTTCTGAAGCTGTCTGTGGTTAATTTAATAGAGTTTCATGGGACGGAACTGTATTTGGATTATATTACTCTTTCCGTTCATTTTTGTTTTAGGAAGGCTCGTAGGCTTCATTTACTATCCCCTCTACTGGTGTTTTTGTCCCTTTTCGTCAAAATCCTTGGTAATTGACTGCATTCACGGACGGTTGTAGTTGACTTTCTCTATGGAGAGACGCTTTCTATTTTGACTGCTTCTTCCAGTCACTATTATTAAAGGGAATCTAATCACTTTTCAGAAAACTTTTTTATTTGTTGACCAATTATTCCGAAAATTTACAAGGTATATTTAACTTCGCTAAGAAAACATTCGGTTCGTGTAATTTTTTTCGATTTTGGTATTCGTTTTTGAGAAAATGAGGATATTATAAAATGAATCTTAAATTATTACGATGCATAATAAAGATGAAATACTCTTGGGGGATCAATCCCGTAATCAAGATTAGGTGTACTTAATCCATATTAGGTGTACTTAATCCATATTAGGTGTACTTAATCAATATTATGTATACTTAATCAAGATTAGTTGTACTTAATCAATATTAGGTGTACTAAATCAATATTAGGTTTACTTAATCAAGATTAGTTGTACTAGATCATTTCCATATGAAAATATACATAGCTGCTCCCTATATTTGCAACTTTTCATTTATTTTTTCTATAAAAGTATTTCTAAGATGTACTGCCAATTTAGCGAAAGTTATATTTTAATTTTTCTGTCCCTTTAATACATTCGCCTCTTCATTTTCAGTAAATATTGATATAGAGATTTTCAATGTCGAGAGGATGATCGTACTTCTATTGTACCTCGGCAAAATAATGTACAAGTACCACGCTACATACCAATCTGAAAAAGAGAGAAGAGAGAAAAATGCGCAAGAGCTAATGGGCATGGAAATTGTTGAAAAATCTAAAACATCATTCAGGTCGCGAACATCTGGTAAAGTCAGTACCAAAAAGAAACCTATAGATAGGTCTAAAAAGTCTCTTGCAACTGATCAGTCCTCTATACCTGGTCCACTACATACACCTGAAACGTTTCACTCAAATATCAATGTAGATAATGAGGAAATTTTGTTTAGAAACATCAATAAGTCCATTTTGATAACTAATGAACAAATTATGGGTGATGATGAAGAGAAGAATAAGATATCAAAGGGAAACAATTTGATGTCTGATAAACCAGGTAAAACTAAGAAGAGAAACTCTAAAATCTCTTCATTAACCCTAGAAACACCTTTCGATTCGGAAATCAAAGAAGATTTTGAGTATGTCTTGAAACATAATCTTTATACTGAGGAATTTTACTATGTGTTAAGATCTGATGTTTGCGCTGAATACAATAGACCAGTGGATGACGTCTACACGTACATCCTGCCAATACTAGTGATGATGATTAATTACAGACTACGTTTTTTCAAGAAATTCAGAGATCATCATATTAATAGGTGAGACATTTAATTATTTTTCTAGATTTCTTTAGATCTTTCGTGCACTTTTTAAAATATAGAAACATTCGACTGAACCTAATTTAATTTCTATGTGTTTAAATAGGTAGTGATGTAGACTAATTTATTCAAATAGATCTTTCTTTCTTAAACATGTCGTGACTTTTTTAAAGGTACTTTTGGCTTGCAGCGATTGTTGTGATCATCACTCAACAATGATCGCCCAACAATAGGAATACATTTAAATAATGCTCAGCGATAATCGCTCGTTGCAAAACAGCCCGATATGAATAGCATTGAACTAGTGCAAAGGGATGATTTCTGAGAGATTGTTGAGCTATAATCGCAACAAGCGTTGCACGCAAAACGTTCCTTAAAGAGCGTTTATACTCGTAGAAACCCAGACTTATCACATTATAGACTAGAGAAACAAAGTATGCATCACTTTTTATTCATCTAGTTAACCCTAGTAACAGCTGCTTCACACATCACCGATATCCGTCAGGCACGTCACCGGTCCGACTCCGTCACTCTCCTCTCGGTGATTCGGTGTCAGTGAAAAATATATCATTACATTAATTTCAACGGACCTATTCACACAGTACCGGCTCTCCTCAGTCATAAAAAATCACTGACCGGTGACGTCCCGGACGGATATCGGTGATGTGTGAAGCAGCCTTAACGGTGTCCGAAAATTTCGATCTCAGAAATTTTGGTCACAGAATTATAGATGACTTTTCAACATAAATTTTCGTTATAACCTTCGCAGAATGCGGAAAGGTTATATTGTTGACGGTATTTATTTATTTATTTATCATCTTGTTATTCGCATAACTGAAAAAGTTTTCTACTAAATTGCCTAAAATTTGGTGAAACGATTGGTCAAATCGTTTACATTAAAGGATGTGAATTTCGAATTAAAATTAGTGAGCTTCAAATTAAAGAAAGTGAATTTCGAATTAAAATTAGTGAGCTTCAAATTAAAGAAAGTGAATTTCGAATTAAAATTAGTGAACTTCAAATTAAAATTAATCAAGTTCAAATTAAAAAAAGTCAACTATAAGTTAAAACAGTTCTATTTGAAATTAAAACAAGTTAACTTCAAATTAAAAAAGTTCAATTTCAAATTAAAATATCGTATTTTTCTTCTGATAAATTCTCAATTCTGAAATAAATAAAATTAATTCACAAATAGGAAATTTTCTACATGTATTGAATAATGGCCAAAGCAGTTTTGTTTCATCATATATTTATTTACTCGTCCAATTCATAATAAGTTCATGTATAATGGATACAGTAGAATATTGATATTATTCCAAAGATTTATCAGATGGTTGAATTGACTTTCACTTGAGCTCATCTTTCATAATTTATGACATTTTATAAAATAAGAATGAAAATTTTGATTGTACATGAGTTATTTTTATTTGAAATTGATTTATTTTAATTTGAACTACACTTTATTTAATTTGAAGTTGACTAATTTTAATTTGAACTTGACTTCTTTTAATTTGAGGCTAAAATGGTGTAGGGGAACGTTCCCCGGGGGTCTTTCCTGAGTGACCTTAGAATAGCGGAGTAGTGCTCTCTGCTCCAATGTTCTTTGGTAGAGGGGTTAATTACAAACTCTACCTTGCTTATTAAGAGTAACCCCACCCTTTTAATCCGTCTAGTTATCTAATCCCTTACTCATTTCTTGTCTCACTCATTCCTTCAATGAGGACCAAACTAACGGTGTGATGGTCATGCCTAAGAGTTTTAGTCCTAACTATGTTTCAGGGTAATAATATGAAACCTAAATGACCAATATGACCCTTCATTTTCCGAGGTGGGCTCCGGGAAAATGGCAATTTCAAACTCGTCCCACCCAACAACTACAGGCTCACCATGACCGAAAATGAAAAACTTTTGAACCCCCCACAGGGTCGAGGAAACCCTTCAACTTCCTCAACTTCCATTTCCCATTTAAAACCCGATGGGAGTATCAAGCAAGATACAAACCACAGGCAGCACAATTCTAATATGCTGCCATCATCGCAAAAATTTATAGAAAATGTGACCAAGAATACTTATAAAAAATCTAGATTACACGAAAGAATTGAACGAAAAGAATTATTCCTCAAGACTTTTACAACACCTAACTACACTTGATTCTTTACAATTAGTCATGTTAACCCAGAGGAAAACCTGAACAAGTTGAATGTTATTAAAGTAAATAAAGAACTTATTAGAACTCTGAACGGAAATAAACCGAAAAAAGTGGAAGAAACCAGAAACGGTAGCTTTACCATAGAAGTTGATTCCGAAGACCAATGCCAATTGATTAAAACTCTAACTAGACTAGATGACACACCAGTAAAAGTGGTAGAGCATGCCTTCCTAAACCAAGTTAAAGGTACTCTTTATTATAGGAATAAGAGTAATTACTTTGAAGCCGAGATATTAGAAGAGATATCTCCATATAAGGTTACTCATGTCTATCGAACGAAGAGAAAAGTGGCAGGGTGAAGGAATATATTCCAAACGCTAGACGTTGCTTCAAATGCCAGGGATTCCAACACAAAAGTAAAAATGAAATGAGTATTTGAGTAAACTGTGGATAAGAATCACCCTGGCAAAATTGCGACCGTATTCATTGTTGCAAAAACTGTAATGAGCATTATGCTGCATCGTCTAAAGAATGTTTCTATTACAAATTAGCGTGTGAAATAATAATAATAATCCAAACTCGTGAAAAGATGAGCTTCAGAGATGGTAGATATAATGCTCTACAAAATATTTCGCCTAATGATAAAATGTTAAGCACAGTCGTGAAGAGAACATATGCTGTAGCTCCCAGTATTCCTAGATCCAACAACGGTATGCTGGGCTACTCGAATAACACGGGAAGAGAAATTGAAACGTCCGAAACCCAGAGACTACCTCCTGGTCCATCACCTGCTAGGGATAAATCACACGAAATCGCCCAGATGCCAAGTAAAAGAGGGCAAAACAGAGTTAAGAGTTCACAGAGACAGAGTTTACCGAGACCCAAATTTCCTAAAACCCCTAGTAACCTAGCCCTCAAAAGTTTGCTCACAATCCTAGCCACTGGTGCGGTAGAACCAACTCTCACTAAAACTCTTTAATTTTAGAGTATAGCGCTAGGGTTATGCTCTTAACTACGAGGTCAGACATTTTGTGCAGGATATGCTCCTATGTTTTATTTACTATCTCCTCTTCATCTTCCTCTCAAATCCGTGAGTGCAGTCACTGGTGCTTTTGTTTCTTTTTCATCACATTCCTTGTTACGTGACTGCATTCACGGAATAGCTTTTCTGCATTCATGAACATAGTCACTGGCGGTGATAGGTGACTTTTTTAATGGAGCCTTTTCTTTAGTGACTATTTCTTCCACTACCTACGTATTTCTTTTTGACGTTAGTGATATGGCCTTTGGTTCCGAGGCAGTCGTTAAATCCTTACCAAATAACGAAAAGAAGAAAATGAGATTCTCTAGGGTCTAGACAAGCAACACAGAGAGTTATATTATTACCTTAATTACAATGAAAAAGAATCTGATCTTCCCATTCCTGTTCTAGACCAGCCATAGATTAAGAACACTTTTCTTGCATTGCGTGTTATTTTTCTAGAGACTCTAGAGTTTAGACTACATAGCAGTGGTTCTTTAAGTTTTCTACTCGTACACGTCTTTCTTTTCTCATGAACCACCTGAGGATTGTATCGCATTGAATTATATTCAAAAGCTACAATTATAATAAATTTGATGTGCGAATTTAAAATGAAAAATTAGGAAAAATAATTTTTATTTACATTCTGCATGATATTAACAGCAAAAACTGAACTAATAACTAACATTAAAACAGTACATTAAAACCAGGCACCTCACTTTAAGAACCATTATTCTCATGGTACACTTCCAACCTATGGAGATACTGATACTGCTCGGTATAAATCTGAATTTGCATTCGAAACTTTTCCCTTAATGAAGGAGGGAAAATATCCTAAAATAGTATTTTTTATGATTTTTATACTTAAGGTTTTATTTTGGATTGGAGTCAAAATGTCCATAGTAAATGAAAATTACGTGGTTATCAAATGAGTAACCATCTTAGACACTTGCATTAGTTTAGTATAATAATGTTCTTCTTACTTATCAAAATTAAATTTTCTTTTCTATTTCAGCACACAATTTTCACATCTTTTCAAAGAGGAAGATTTATTATATGTGTACGAGTCTCTGCACCAATTAAATCTTCGAATGACGAGCCTTACTGACGACTACTTGAAGATCGCAAATACTCTGCTGTGGATCAGAAAATCCCTTAAATTTTGATGGAGAAGATTTGTGTGGATTTTAGTTTTTACCTTCTAAATAGTAAAGTTTTTCACAAATAGATATCGATATCAAAATATGTTTTAAATGTGAAAAATTTGTGGTTTTATTTTTGCAAATAAACTTTATATATATATGTATAATAATTAATCTTCAAATATATATTTTATCTTCTTTCTAAATAAATATCTCTCCTTAAATATATTTGTGATAATATTTTCACTTTCGATTTATTCTAATTAATCAAATAAATAGCTCTCATTGTGACATAAATCATATACAGGGTGTTTCAATTCGGATACAACAAAAATTATTGACTAATTGCAAACAAAAACAGAATATACAATTTTCATGGATAGCAAGATGTCCAGATATGATCAGTTATCGAGAACCCTTATTCTAGGGTATTTTTGACTTACGTAGCGAATTTTCCATGGATCAAAAATTGTTACACGAAAACTTAAATTATCAGAACTGCTCAATTTTCAACATACATGAGAAAGTCATCAAGGTCACATGTACCAGAAATGTATCTGTGAAATACATTTCTGAGGAAATGAAATCAAGTGTGTTGGAACATCATCTATATAAACTACATTCAATTACAACTTTTTTAAATCTCAAATCTCAAGAATTGAAATGTCCGTGTTCACGATTCTGGATAATTAATTCATTGGAAAAATATCATATGTTGTTGTTGATAGTTAATACCTAGCAATTTAGCGATTTTAGAAACAAGCATGGATTTTAAAAATGATTACCTAGGTACCTATCGGATGTAAATTATAAATTCTTACCGAGGTACTAGGTACCTACCTAGCTGATTATATAATATAAATGCGTAATCAGATAACTAGACGATATATAATATAAATATATATCTAGGTATTTTATCTAGCCGATTATATACCTAATATAAATATTTACCTAGATATCTAACCTGAGTTACTTATAGTATAATACCTAGTACCTATCTAGAAAAACGTCTCGGTAATCAGTCACTCCTAGTACTCGCAAAGTGGGAGTTATCGTAGGTCTATCAAAATTTAAATTTCTTTTACGTACGTATAGGTACCACCTATTAGTTTTACGCTCACTTCTAAATACTGTTTCCTATAAGCCTCAAATAGAATACTGTATGTTTACTAGTTAGGTAGGTACCTACTTACCTTGTAAAATTAGGAAAACAACCAAATAATTCATACCTATTTATAGTCCGGGTAAGTACCAAGTTATGGGACGGTTCCACCTATACAGAAAAGTAAGAAAGAAAAACTAATGATTACAATGAGAGTTAAATGGTAATTGAAATAGCTACCTATAATATCTATAATACGTGTCCGAAAATGTGGAACTGTATGATAACTCGGAGCTTACCCTAGTCAGTAACTAATATGTAGAATTGTAAATCACTAATCACATTTATTCTGAAAAATGCAAAAATTTATTTAAATTTATTTACAAAAATCTCAATCAATTAATATAAATAGACTACTAAATAATGAATTCAATCTTTCATATCTAAAATGAGAGAAATTATCAAATTTACTCCATATATCACAAATATTCATTCAAATAACAGTCGCGAACACTTGTTCAGGGACAAATTTGTCCAACATGTTGAAAGTCACTGACAATTTCGATTCTTGTGATCGGAGACAAATTGGTCTGTCAAATCGAGGACAAATTTGCTCGCGAACACCTGATTTCAGAGAAATCTGGGCATTTGTCGGAGCGTCTGGACGGGGCTTAATCAGATCACAAAGCACAGGTATTGTTCGCAATTCTGCTCAGTGGCACTCGATATCTCATAAGGGAAGATGTTGGGTGTCAGACCAGCGGTAGGTGGGAGGCAACTTTGAATGTGTTTTTCTAGCACTTCTCCATACGGACAAATATTGGTATTCAGAAACGTACTTCTTTTACAATTTTGAAACTACGGCATTGGGTTTTTTTGCTCTAGATTTTCCAGAGAATTATCTACAAAACGGTTTTCTCTCGATTTTGATTTTCTAATTTGTTTTCAAAATTTTGAATTGAAAAATAAAGTCAATTTATTTATGTTTTACCATTTTTTATATTTTTTCGAAAACTAATTTGAAAATAGAAATTCAAAGAGAACCGATTTGTAGATAATCTCTTGGAGAATCTAATGCAAAAAACCCCAATGCCGTAGCTTCAAAATTGTAAAAGAAGTATGTTTTTGAAAGAAAATCGAAATTCGAATAATCGTTTTTTATTGGTCTAATCGAAAAAAATCCACGAACAAAAACGATACATAATTTAATTTTTTTTTTATATTAGGCTAGTAAGTTTCAGAACCGTAGCTTCATTAATAAAAATATATTAAATGGATAAATATTGAGGCTAAGGTGGTAACTGGTAATCCAGTCTATCAAGAATGAAAGACTCTGATCTGAATGTATTCCCCTGCTGATAAACTTTTAACGATTTAAATAAGTAACCCTTATTTTGTACGAAAGAAAAGGATAAATTTAGCAATGTATAATTACTATAGTTCCTGGCATAAATATTAATCATTTTCGGGGATGTAACAGTTCCAGTGCTTGCGTGTATCACAATCAGGAGACGTCAATATCTGTCGGTATATTTAGATTCAGTTCTATATTTACATGGAACTGAAGCTTCTTGTTTTGACCTCCGAGAATATTGATCAGATTCTTTCCCCAATAATTGTATCTGAAAGTTCCTCACGAGGTGATGTTTGTTAACACGCAAAACAGAATGCAGAGTCGCTGAAATTTTTTCTCTCTTTTTTTTTCAGTGATGTTTTGAAACTGTTACGATGTGCTATTGATTATATTTGATTTTTTCCGAGTGTTTTACAGCGTCATGAAAAACATTATGTGTCATTTCTTTTGTATCTAAATGCATATCCCGTATATTAAATGTTTGTGTCCATGGCTATAATATTACTATAAGGTATTCATTCATTAGTATGTATTAATAATGTCAATTCACAAATGAATACCATATCTAGGGTCACACAAGTTAATAGCGAATATTTTACTAAAATATCTGCAACTTTTCTCCAGAAGTATATTTAAATCGTGCTTGTTAAAACTAAATGTATATATTAATATGTTTAATATCAAAACACAGTGATTCTATGTTATAGTTTTTCAATTTTAAGAGGTTTTGAAGCTATGCTAGTGATTACTGTTTTTGTGGTTTTAATCCCAAGTTCTTTACCCTGTTTGACGCAATTATTTACTTCTTTCACCCTATAGCAGTGGTTCTAAAAGTGGGGTGCTCGGCACCTCCTTTGGGCCTTGATTGTATGTACCTACCTAGGAAGTGCCTGGGATTGCTGTTTTATGTGTTAATTATAACTATAAAAGTTTGGCTGTTGCTGCTAATATCATGCAGAATATACATGAAGTAGTTTTGAACTTTTTTAACATCATAATAACTAAATACGCTTTTATAATTGTAGCTTTTCAATGCAATACAATGGTCAGGGGGTGCCTGGGAAAAGAAAGGGGTGCGCGAGAAAATATTTAAGAATCACTGCCCTATACTTATCTAACGTAAAGTGCTTATCATTATCATCGCTGCACAAAGATACAAGATGTAGGTAGTAGGTATATGAACTAGGGTCAAACAGGTAAATTGCGGAACACTAAGTAACTGTAGCCTCTAACAACAAGAACATCATAGCTTCAAAACACTCGTTAAAAACTTAAATTAATAAATTATACCATGCACTGCGCTTCTTTTGATAGCTATGCAACATTTTTATATAATTTTAGGTCAGATTATTTTATAGACTGTCTTGAGAGGGCCGCAATTTAAAAGTGAATTGCTGCTCTTTAATTTGTAATTGCACCCTTTTCAAGAGAGTCTCTGAAACATTTTGAACCCAAATTACATTAAAATGTTGCATATATATCAAAATAAACACAGTACATGCTATGATTTATTAATAAAAGTTTTTAACGAGTGTTTTGAAACTATGATTCTTCTGTTGTTATAGGCCGCAGTTAGTTAGTGTGCCGCAATTTATCTGCTTAGTTTTATTTCCTGATTTTTTTTTCAATTAGCAAGAAGTGGTGTGCAAGAATTGTTGATTTTGGTGGAATTTCATTATTTTTAGCTTTTATGGGTGGGTGCAGATTATTGAGGGGTGCCGATTCGATATGTTCTTAATCATATAATTTACATTCTTCTTTTGTATTAGTATTTATACTTCGTTAATTTGAAAATCTCTTATATTTCCATTAGTATATCCCTACTTCACTGCACTATAGAGTATAGAGAAGAACGAATTGTAATACTGATTAAAAATTCGCCAGCTTTGATTATTATTACAGGTACCTATTGATTTAAGCCCCAATGGGCTCTAACTGAGAAAGCTGTCAAAGGAAGAAATGGTAGTGGCGTCACCCTGGTCCTGAACAATTTTAATTTCTTGATATTAATTGCTTTATTTCTCATTTACCATATTTATCCTTTCTTAGATTCTTAATATTATTTTCAGTAGTAAAGGGTGCTCTTCCGACTTCTTTGATTTGTCTTCATTAGTCATAAATTTTGTCTTAATTGTCTTAATTGTCTTAAATTGTCTTAATTTAATATAATTTCTTTATTTTCATCGACAATCCAAGTAAACTTTGTAGAATTACCAATACTCGCCACTTTTCGCCACTCACGAAGTAACTTATCTACATCCATGAGTTTATCACTGGCTGATGGTACCTCTGTGAATGAGCCACTTTTCTTTCTGACTACTTTAAGTCTTTTGTGTTTAACTGACTGACTTTTGACGTCAGCGATATCACTTGAAATGATGACTACGGTTTAGGAAAAATGATTAACAATAGTGTGGAATTTAGGGTGATGTCAAACGAGCGATTTTCAACCGACAGCAGTTGAAACGCCAAGTCTATGTCAGACCTGCGGTTTCACCGCGATTGAAACGCGTGGTGTCCGTGTCAGGTTAAGCGATCGTATGACATAATCTACGACTCTAGGCGTTTGAGAGTGGCTGCCATTGTTCGGTGGTGTTGAAGAGGAGCTTGGAATAGAAAGTGCTTCGGATAATCAAACTGCCTGAAAATTGCCCTTCGGTTGTAAGCAAATACTTGTGTTCCGACTGCCGTAAATGAACGGATAAACTTCTTTTTTGACATCCCCTAAGTTTTAACATGGGTTCAATGGAAATGACATTCAAAAACGGTTTCTCAAAGAATACAAACCGCTTTTGAAACGCAGCGAAAACCTCTCGTTTGACAAGGCCCTTATGTATGTACATTTGGCAGGAGTAACAAACTTATTTATATTTTATATTACTTTTGTTAGACTGCAAAAGTTCAAGACAATTTCATTTTCTAGGAACCTAAATTTATCTCATACCAAGTTAGGGCCAATTTTTTTCGAAGCTGGGCTATTTTCTTGAACAATGTCTGGCAGTTCGAAAACGGAATCATCTGTTCAGGGTATCAGCACTGATAAATAATTTAATATTCGAAATGAAATGGTTTATATATATTACGATACATTAATTTTTAACTTTGTGAGTATTATTATTTTCTCAGATGATGAACAGAAGATGAAGTCGGATTGTGTGTTGTACATCCCGAAGAAACTGATCAAAGCAAAGTGAGTGTAAAATAATAATTTACTGGATAAATAAGTGTGTTTATTAATTATCAAAAGCATTTGTATTTGCTTATACTATTTTTGAATTGATCATCACTATTTCTTTGAACAAGTAATCCGTTCATATTCTCTCCTGCTATTATATTTTCCTGTAACTTATTTTAGGCTGTTTCGACTGTCATTTGCGATGCTTCTTTTATATCCACATTTAAGTTGTATTTATCGTTTGTTTCGTATCATTGTTACTGTATTTATTTGTATTAGCACAAATTTGAGCTACTCTTTTGTCTACAAATATGGTTAGTTGAGAGGAAGTTTAGCTCAATTCCTAGATTTGTGAATGTTGCTCTTGTTGGGGATCATTTCACCTGTAACTCTATCAGTTCTTCACCGATTTATTTTATTTTAGTAATAAATAATATGGACCAATTGAACACAGTTACTTCTTCATATTCTCTGACCGAAATTTTATATAATTTATTAAAAATCGGCTTCTAGTGTTTTAGATGTTCTTACTTGAATAAGTTTATTCAGGATATACAAAGATTCTGCTTTCTCTAAGGGTTTGTACCACAGGTCAAGTAAGGGGACAGTCTTCCTCATATCTGAAAAAATGAAATTAATTTCTTAGCATAAAATAATGTCTTCTAGTCTCCCGGATAACCTGTTAAAATATTAGAGCTAAATGTAATCAAGAAGTGCTTCAAAAAAAGATTTACAGTATTTAATAAATTATACCTGTCGGGTATGTCAAAACACCTGTCGGCACTGGTATTGAGGGTTTATTTGTCAAATGATTTGTTGACTAGATGCAATTAAGAGGACACAAACACCCAAATAAGAGTCTCCACACTAATTTATGAAACTAGAATTAATTCAGATAGAGTATTTCTTTCTTAAAAATTCAGTAAATTGGAGCTCCTGAAAAGTAAATTTTTTACAACTCCTATATTTTTCGTGCTAGAGACATGTTTTTTTACATATTTCTTCATAAATGAATTGTTCACACAAAGTTACAGACGGGTTATTTTCAAAATGCTTAATGTGTG